>BJKM01000629.1:20000-310765 GCA_015082035.1 Chaenogobius annularis
CTTACAGTTGTGAGGTTTGTGAGAAGGCCTTTTCAAGGTCAAGCCACTTAGTAAAACACATGAGAATCCACACTGGAGAAAAACCTTACAGTTGTGAGGTTTGTGAGAAGGCATTTTCAAGGTCAAAACCACTTAGTAAACAACAATGAGAATCCACACTGGAGAAAAACCTTACAACTGTGAGGTTTGTGAGAAGGTAATTTTCTGTAATTTCAGCACCTTAGTAGCCACACATTGAGAATCCACACTGGAGAAAGACCGTACAGCTGTGACGTTTGTGGAGAAGGAATTTTCAAGGTTAAGCCACTTAGTAACACACATGAGAGTCCACACTGGAGAGAAACCTTACAACTGTGAGGTTTGTGGTCGGAGGTTTGGACGAGAGGATAATCTCAAACAACACAATGAGAGTCCACACTGGACAGAAGTCATTTGTCTGTGAAGAGTGTGGGAAGGCTTTTAGATCTGGGGTGAGTCATCAGAAAACATATTCAAATCTGCCGCTCTAAAGAGCAAAGCTGCAGCTCTGACCAGTGTGGGAGATCTTTCCAAAAACCTGCTCTCTGAAGATGCATCATCTTGATCAAACTAAAGGAGACGGAGCTGCTGAGGCATGGATCCATGTGAACCCAAAGTCAGACTGAAAAAGCTGGAGATCAGGCTTCAGAGAGTCCAGACCGAGAAGTGAAGACCAGTGTGGATCCAGCACACTGGCATACAAGAGTCCATTTACTGGTTGGGAAAGTTCATCCACTTTTTTAGTCCTGGTGTTAGTTCTTGTTTAGTAAAAATTGCAGAACTCTAGTTGTATTGTAGTCATCTGGACTCTGTTTTAGAAAACCAAAATGTTTTGACTCATCCAATAGTCATTCTCAATCTGTAAAATAAGTCTGAGGTCTCAAGTTTTATATCCTACTCTGTGTAAACCCTGCCCACAGGGCGGGACCTCCTGATAATGGGCCATTGAAACTCCCTGAGATGGGCCATGACATCCTTTTGTACACTGACTTTCGCTCCCTCCTCACAGAGTACCTGATTAGCATCAGAATGCCTTGGGCGTTGTAACGGGAAAATGTCATTCTATCTATGTTAAAGATAATATTATCTTGGCTCCGGCCAAGTCGTGGGTCAAGGCAGAGCTTGGGGAGTCAGATCCTTGAGGGTTGTTTTTTGTTTGTATTGGAGCTGCTTTGATTGTGACAATGTGCGTACCTGTCAATGTATGTTGCCTTTAAAAGGATGTGTACTGTCATTGTTCTGGAGTTGACGGAAATTTGATCGTGTCAGAGAAAGTGTTTTTATTTACTGTGCACGAGTAAATAAAGATCCACCTTTTGAGAAGGACAAACTCTGTTTACCTCTTTATTTCTTGGTACTTTTCCACAGAAATGCCACAACAGCATCTCCAGGTTTTTAAAAAAAACATTAGAAACAACGGGAAGGTTGAATCTTAAACCTCTGTTACGATTTAAGGAAGGATCCTCTTTTTTTAACAAATATTGCCTCCTTAACTCCTCTTTCAAACCATCTTTTCTCCTGCTCAGAATCTCCACCTCACTGTCTTCAATAGAGTGGTTTGTGGCTTTAAGATGAAGATGCACAGCGCTCTTAGGCTTATACTGAGTGTGTGAACTCGCGTGTCTTCAGTGTTGATAAAGTCTCTTGTGAAGTGGCTGTTTAGTCTCCCCTATGTGGCGCTCTTTACAACTTTCTTCACTGCATTGGACAGAAGAGAGAGCGATGTATTCTATCCAAACAGAGTCCAGACTGAATCTTTTTCTACATGAAATATATCCTGCATTTATTCAATTATGTGTATTGTCATGACAAAATCATTCTTACTGTGAGCGGGTTTGCCATCTCACAGATCTGACTGTATTCCTGACTCTGCTGGATCCCATTCCTCGTCAGGTTAAGAAAACATAAGACTGGTAACGCTAGCTCAGGACCAAGACAAACAAGCTGCCGACCCACAGCTTCTTCCTGTCGGATGGAGGAGAGGAAATGACTACAGCTGGCTCTCATGTGTGAAATGAAACACGAAATGCAGCGTGACATGGAGTCACCGAGAACGGAAGTGAGAACGGCGGCGGCGCTGCCCGAATCGACCAATGTGAATGCGAACATAAGGGAGCTGAAAGAGGGGGAGGAAACGGAGCATGCATCGATGAAGATGAACAGTATATTTCAGACAATACGGATGATCTGCTGACACTGAGGGCTGAGGTGGAGGCGCTGTGGGCCCAGAACAACAATATGAAAAGTAAGAGCCTGGATTTGGAGTCCAGATACATGTCGTAACAATCTCAGACTTGTGGGGTCCCAGAGGAAAGGAGGAGACGACACTGAATGTTTCCTGGAGAAGGTCATCCCAGAGCTCATTTCAGGCTCTGGAGTTGAGACCCCCCCCATCACAAATAGAAAGAGCACATCGCCTGGGCAAAAACAAGACCAGCAACTGATAAACCACGAGGCCTGATCATGAGGTTTTAACAACGTGTGAAGGAATGTGTCTTGAAGGCTGCAATGTTAAAGGAGACCTCCAGTAACAAAGCAAACATGTCTCCTTTACACTGGCTATCCATACGAGGTTTGTTACGGGAAATGACTGAATGAAGCTTGTGAGAAACTGCTCAAAAAGACTTGAGATACTGCTATCATAACGAAGTTTCACACTAGTGGCTGGCAGACTTTCATTTATCACTCCTCTTTGCGCAACCCTTCCCGTGTGATGTGAAGACCTTTGTATAAAACTGTACTCAGCACAGCCCCTTTTGGGGAAGATTGTAACTGTCATCAAATAAAACACACAAAAGACATTCTGTTTTCCTTGGATTGCTTCATTCAATTTTTAATTCACACAACAAACTTGGTGTCAGAAGTGGGATTCCAGGCTGGTCCAGTGGCAGAAGGTGACTGATCACCCAGGACACTAAATTCACATCCTGCCTCTTACCCTCACTCACCTCAGGACGGGAGGATCGACTGCTTCTGGGCTCCAACTGTCACCTCGGAATCCTCATTGAAAACCCACTACACTTGATACGGTAAAGTTGGGCTCAGGAAACCTGCAAGGACCGAATTCCCTTCAGGCTTTAGCCCCTTCTAAGGAAGACAAACTCGAGACCTGCAAAAACAGGGTTTAAGTCAGGCTTTGGTCTACCTAAGAAAAGTCAGGATCCTGCAAAATAAAATAGACCAGTGTGTTCCCCTTGTGTTTGAATGATGAAAAATGAATATGGTGAAGACTCTTTAGAATGTTTGGGAGAAAGGGTTGGACAATTAGCTTTTCCCCAAGGTGGTTACCATAGGGACATGACCCTAGGGATATGACCTTGGGGACATGACCATGGGGACATGACCTTGGGGACATGACCTTAGGGACATGACCATGGGGACATGACCTTGGGGACATGACCTTGGGGACATGACCTTGGGGACATGACCATGGGGACATGACCTTGGGGACATGACCATGGGGACATGACCTTAGGGACATGACCTTAGGGACATGACCATAGGGACATGACCTTAGGGACATGACCATGGGGACATGACCTTGGGGACATGACTTTGGGGACATGACCTTGGGGACATGACCTTGGGGACATGACCTTAGAGACATGACCATGGGGACATGACCTGTATCCACTATTCTTGCGTGGACCCCTGAAGCTGATTCTGTATTTAAATCTGTTAAAAGGACACCAAACCTGCACCCCAAGACCGGACCTGACTGACACACCTCTAACTAATCCTGGCTTTCTCTGTAGATGGCTCCGCCTCTGGAGATCCCATGCTGGTTCTGCAGTGGTTGATGATCATTCTGTGGTCCTCTCCTCTACCTCCTCAGCACTGACAGAGGCATGTAAATTAGCCAAAGACCATTCAGTCACAATGTACACTGACTCACGGTACGCTTTTGGAGTTCATGATTTGGACGCCCTTTGGAAACACAGAAATGTTCTTAAATATATATTTGGTTTATGATCTCTTTTATCTATCATTGACGATGTTCTATATCTATACTTTTTAACTTCAAATTAAGGATAGGGTCAGATTCGAATAACTACTAATTATATTAGTAAATAAAACAAAAATAATTGTCCTAGAAAGTTTCGTCCCCGCCCCTTTAAAGTTTCACAGTCTTTATCCTTTACGCCTTTTAGCGTCAATCCTCCACAAACAGTGCTCCACGGCAGGTCCAAAAGTGAAACGTAAATCCATGAGTTAAATCCAATGAAAATAATCTCTTTGGGGGAGTGACAAAAGAGAAACATCAGATTTTTTGTTGCCACAGCCCACAGAGAACATACAGCTTTTGTCCTCCAGGTGGCAGTAGCAACGAGTGTGTCATGTCACTTCAGACACATGAATTGGATGACGGCCTTTCTTGTTCTGATTGAGTTCCGGACATGGATCTATTCAAAACTGTGGATAGGGTATTGCTAGCCTCAACCTGTCGTGAGTCGCCCCAGTGGCCAGTCCATTGGAACTGCAGCGGGAAAAAATCCTCCTTTGTTTGTTCCTTGTTTCGTGAGCAGGCTTTATTAACCCTCACCTCCTCCTGATTCTGATGTGCCGTTTTGTGCGTTGGCAGGGGCTTCAGTGCCGTGGTGTCGCGGTGAATGTCCATCTAAACTCTTTAACCAGATGTTCTGTTATTCACGGCTTCATTTAATGACAAAGACAGACTCCAAGAGCGACAGTTCGAGCTCGTTCATCACCACAGTTTTCACCCCAAAATAACCACGCAACCGACTCGGGACCTGTACATATTTTAGCACTTTATTTCGTTAGCCGACCCAGTTTCTCTAAAACACTTATGGGTACTTGAATCAGCGTGAGAACAAATACTGTACAAAACACTGTCCTGCCGCATACAATCGTATACGGAACACATTTTTTATTCTTATTTTTTATTCTTATCCGTCGTAGGTTTGACCATTTGTGACCATTTCGCTGTTTTGTTGGACATCAGCGTCATTAAAACAAGAACATGTGACAGATGCATTTGCCTATACTTGAGTTACGGGGGTCCAGACTTAAAAAAAGAGGGGGCACCACATCTTTAATCCTCTTCTTGTGTCTGATGTCAGCCGGGAGCGCGCACGGAGCCTCGGGAGCGTGCCTCTTCCGTGTCTGATCCCCCCCCCCTCCCCTCGCCCCCTCCTCGTGCCCGAGTCAGACAAGGACACGGCGTCTGAGGACTCTCCGCGCGCGACCTTAAAACGGGGGGGTGACGAGTGACGTGACGACCCCCGCCCCCCTTCCCGCACGCGTTCACCCGCCCAACCAACTACAAACAAACAAACAAACAAACAAACAACGTGCGGCAGACACGGAAACAGAGCTCGCGCTGTCGCTGTGAAATGCCGTTACCGTGAAATCCGCAACACCGTGAAGACGCTCCGAGTGTCTGTCCAACGGGTGGCGTTCAAGGGCCGCGGGAAAAGAAAGCGCGCTTCATCCGGCCGGAAGGCGTGTTAGGGCCACGCAACATGAGAGAAAAGAGAAGAAAAGAAGGAGTACGGTGTGTTCTCGAGTGTGAACGCGCAAATCTGACAGGAAAAAGTAACACGATTTACGTATTTTAAACTGAAAATAAATGCATATCTGCTCCTGTTTCTGTCATTCCGGACCCCACAGTGCAGCGGCGGCTCGAATTGACATTTGACATGGTTACAGGACACACTATTATTATTATTATTATTATTACTATTATTATTATTATTATTATTATTATTATTATTATTATTATTATTATTATTATTATTATCATCATTATTATTATTATTATCATATTATCATTATTATTATTACTATTATTATTATTATCATCATTATTATTATTATTATCATTATTATTACTATTATTATTATTATTATCATTATTATTATCATCATCATCATCATCATCATCATCATCATCATCATCATCATCATCATCATCATTATTATTATTATTATTATTATTATTATTATTGTTATTATCATTATTATTATTATTATTATTATTGTTCCAGATGAATATTCTGATCATTGTGGTGACACGGTGCGTTTACAGTCAAATGTCCAGAGAACAGCGGGATACAGTTCGTTCAGGTCAAAGTGCAGATCGTCCACAGCGGCGCCGACTCAGTCCAAAGAACAGCACCATCTGCCAAAGGTTCTGGCCCTTTAAAACAAGAAGAGTCGACCCATGTTGGTGTCATTTCACATATGTGCCTTGGAGTTATTTAAATAATGAAATGCGTAAATGCTCATTGCACAGTGACTTTAGCGATCCTTTTATGTGGCTCCATACGTCCAGAGGTGCAATTGAACGACATGAAAGTATTGCGTCGTATTTATACATGCACCTTCTGTCCAAAGTGTTGCACTGCATTTCGGTGCAGGTGTTCTGAGCGACTGTGTGTGGCGCTTTACGTCCTGCAGCTAAAGTGCCTGTGTGCCCCAAGACAAGTCTCCTCCCGGCGACGCTAAAGTCGACCTGACCGTACAAACTGGCAAAATGCCCGTCTTCAACTCTGTCAGTGAAGTCTGGTTTAGACTTTAGGCAGTTTACGGTTTAACCCTGTCGGTCTGCACGAGGCTGCAGGACCTTTTTGCCACGCTCTCATTGGACACTTCAGCTTTCGTCGATCGTCCAGACGAACACGCCCACTGTCAGCCCGAAACCGGGCAACATCCTCCAAACCGCACGCGCAGCCAATCTGACAGTTTCGTGCAACATTTGCAGCGTTTTCCCCCCAAAAATCCACATCGTCACATCAGTTTGCGTTCGTTTTCTTGCAGATTTGCGTGTTTGAAATGTGCGATCCCATTTTTAACGTCTATGGACATAAAAGCAAGTGTAATTTTGCTGATCGCGCGCGTTACATTAGCTGTCATCACCGGCTCGTCCTCCTGAAGGACAAACCGCACTGATTTATGACCGGGTTTACTTTGCGTTACAGGAGACACACACACACATGCGCGCGCCGGGGCGGGTCATAGCGCCACCTGCATTTACCGCACTTATTTTCCTGCATACAAATGACTTTAGTCGTCGAGGAAGACAATACGACGCCGCCACAAGATCATACCGGCTGAAATAGTCCACAAACTCGTCTCTTGTCAATGAAAACAAGCACAATTCATGAGGAAAGCCGCCAGAATGAGATGGTTATTTATGTTTTCATCGATTAATGACTGGAATTATCTGGTGACTGGCCACACGTCCAAAATACTAACCTACAAACGAGGATGGTCGTAATCTGACGGTTTGCAGGTCCTTTTCAAAAACCGACACGAGACACGCCGACACGCCGTTTGAAGTCGAACGACCGCGAACGATTCGTTTTCACGTACGCTCATGTCCGCGGACAGAGGAGACGTTGAACTTGGAGCGTGGAGCGGCCCAGATGCGAACCGAACTGTCCAAAAAGCACCGTATTTATTCATTCATGATTGATTATAGGCGACTTAATACACGATGCTTAATGGCTGTTTTCTGATTCGTTGTATAAGTCGTGGTCCGAGTACCTCCTACGCGTTTGTGTCACAAACCTATATTTTGTGTACAATTATCGGCAATTATGAATTTGATCATCAGTAAGACGCTATTGCCAACAATTATAGCTCTAATATGATCTGGATTTAGTTACACTGTGATACCCAAAACATGAACTATAAAGAACATTTTACATTCAAATACTATGAACATGACTAATAAGCAGAAACAACAGGTTGCAACACTTTTATTATGACGTACCGGAATTGGGTAAAACTGCGCTTTCATTTTAAAGTCTTCACGGATGGAACAATACACAAACGGTTCTGAAAATGTGTAAACTTCCTTCTATGGGCAGTTTTAAATGTCTTTTGAACGATGCATTCAGTGACAAGTGGCTACTCTTTGACTGACTTTCTATGTGTATTTATTCTAAATTGGAAATCTTTTGTTTGTATTTCTCGTGTGGACGGGGCGCCACTGTGAAAGATAGCATGGCTCGCAACTGGTTAATAATAATAATAATAATAATAATGAATAAATAACAATACTAAACTAAATAAAAAATACGTACATAAATAAATACTACTACTACTAATAAAAAATAATAATACATAAATAATAATAGTAAAAATGATAATAGTACATGAATAAATAAATAATGATAAATGAATAAATAACAATACTAATATAAAAAATATATCAATAAATACTACTACTACTACTAAATACATAAATAATAATACATGAATAAATAACAATAATACTAAAAATACATAAATAAATACTACTACTATTACTACTACTAATGATAATAAAAAATAAATAATACTAATACTAATACTAAACATAATCACCATCAATCATAATCATAATAATCATTTCACTGTTCTTTTAAATCTGAAATAATTACCCCCGGAAAAACTGGAATAGGTTATAGGCAAACGTAATATGATAATAATGCACAGTAACAGTCATTTCAAATTGGTTTCAAATGCCAAATGAATGAAAAGAACACCGAGTGGGCGGCGCGCTCGCAAGTCTCGCACTTTCCCACCGCGGCCGAGTCCCTGAAGCGGCGCAGTTGTGAGATCAGCTGATCTTTCACGCTGCCATTTTGTCCGGGCTCCGGCAGAGGCAGCACACGCACCGCGGCTCCGTCCGACTCACGAAGCTCCCGCACGGGCTCAGACTTCACCCAGACACCGCCACCTCCAGCGCCGGGACCGCGGACTCCTCCTGACCGCCACACACACACACACACACACACATACACACACACACACACACACACACACACAGACACTCACGCACCCGCACCACCGCCCGGGACGACGTGACCCGCGTAACACCCCACGGGACGCGAACTGGGGACCGGCGTGTCTGGCCGAACTCGCCCCGTCTGCCGGCGCCGCTGCTCGGTCACAGCTCTGACGTTCTCCCGCCGTCGGCTCTGGAGCTCCGCCGCTGTTAGCCGCGCTGCTAACCGGACACCCACCCCGTCTTTGCGTCTCCCTTTTCGGGTCGAAAACACACCTGTCCCGGGCTGTCAACACCGCAAAATGCTCTTAAACTTCCCAGACGATGCACGACTCCATTTTTAACTAGCTTTTTACCGGAGTTCTGCCCGTTTTCATCAGCGTTTGTCGGTGATGTTCCCGCACGCTTCTCGGTCCGGGGAGGAGGGAGGAACTCTGCCGTTTTGCAACTACATTTTGGGATTCTTCGACATCGGGGACATATTTTCACCGCCGTGCGAGGCTTCAAAAGTTGCAAAACACCGCCAAATAGCGATGTTAAAATTGCGGCCAAAAAGTCAAATTCAACATTCGTAGCATTATACCGGGGGACTCTTGACTGTTTGTGCACGGAAAGCATCTGGAGCTAACACAAACTAGCTCCGTTTGAGTTTCGTTTTGGATCCCTGCCCTCCAGACCAAACGCGCAAATCTACTAAGAGATCTATTTTTATTTTTATTTTTTTTGCATCATTAAATTGCAGCTTTTTTTCCATCTCGCACTCGGGGGGAAATTACAGCGCGGGTCATTTACCGGTCCGCTCCGGCTTTGATTCGGGGGGTAGAAAAACTAAAAAAAAAAAGGGCGAAACGCGAGCGAGGAGAGGAGCGACGACGGGGGAAACGGCGGCAAACCGGAGCGATCAATGTCGGGTCAATCCATCACGGACCGTATCGCGGCGGTGCCCAGCACAGCATGACCGGCTCCGCCATCAGCAAAGCGGTGTGCAAGGCGACGACGCAACGAGGTCACGCGGGCCCAAGAAGAAGCACCTGGACTGTGAGTGACGTGTGCATGCCTTTTATTTAAAGTCCGCGTGACGGTTTGAAAACTCCACATTTGACCCCCAAAAAACCCCCCCAAAAAAAACACCGAGCACGAGTTCGTTGTCAGAAGTCGACTCGACATTTGGCCCGTTTGTGGTAAAGTTTATATAATCGTACTTCCTGGTTGGGACGCGACGAGCAGAAATGTGACGTAGGTACAACGGTCATTCCCACAGCTGTTACCCCCCATAGCAACCCAGACTGTAAACAAGAGCCCAAACCCACATGAATGACACGACAGTTCTGATCCGACGACGGTTTAAACTGTCAGTTAGTGTGTCAGTTAAGTGTCTGTGTCAGCACGCTGATGACATCACAGAGGGAGTCAGCGCTACTGACTTCCTGTCATTTTAAAACTCGCATTTGAGCTAAATGTCGTCACAAACTGCGTCTTAACAGAAGTAAAGCTGTGGTGAGCGTTTACCACAGGTGCCCTCCCACCAGGCGGAGTCACCGAGCGTTTACCACAGGTGCCCTCCCACCAGGCGGAGTCACACGAGCAGGAGAAACTTCACGTGGACTTTAAGTGTCAAAAAGCGGATTATTGTGATTTTCGATGGAGAAGCCGTGTTACAGGCGTGGTTTGAACAGTAGTTAGCAGTTTAATGGTTATGAGGGGTTATGAGGGGGTATGAGGGGTTATGAGGGGGTTATAAGGGGGTTATAAGGAGGTTATAAGGACGGAACCGGGACTAAACCGGGACTGAACCCATGGAGGTAAATCAGGGTTAGTCACAACTAAGAATAAACCTGGTACGGAAACCTGGACTACTAAACCGGACGGAACCGTACCACGGACCACCCTGTACCACGGAACCTGAACTAACCCATGGATTTAAATCAGGGTTAGCCACGACTAAACCATGGATTAAATCTGGACTCAAACGACGACTGGACTCAAACCTGGACTCAAACCTGGACTCAACCTGACTCAACCTGGACTCAAACCTTGGACTCAAACCTGGACTCAAACCTGACTACCTGGACTCAACCCTGACTCAACCTGGACTCAAACCTGGACTCAAACCTGGACTGACTCAAACCTGGACTCAAACGGACTCAAACAAACGGGGACTGTACTGGGCTTTAATCGAGACATAACCAGACTAAACTGGACTAAATGGCACTAAACCAGTGACTTAACCAGGACTAAAGTAGGACCAAATCAAGACTGAAACTGGGATTAAACAGACTAAATCAAGGCTATTTAAGACTTGACGACTAGGAAAACCATGATTAAAACCAACCTCTTCGTACGTGCGTCTGCCAACACTTGCCATATCGACACTTTACCCCGGGGCAGCTGCGGCTTGGGGAAATGTGACCGAATAATGCTAGGCTACGCCGCGCTCGTGAGTGTCTTTTCGTTGGCGGTCGTAAATGGCGACCCGTTTCTAGGCAAGCGGCGGGTGAAATGCCAAACCTGTCGGCGGGTTCTGTCGCGCGAGGTCTGGATGCCTTTTTGAGTGACGGATGGCGACAGACAAACACCGGGCTGCCAGTCACCACGGGAACGCCAAGGTTTGAGCACGCGCCGCTAAGTGTCGGCAAGCCTGTAATTCTGTTCGTTTTCCATAGCATCGCCATGGAGACCGCCACCAAAAAAGTGAAATAATGCACATTTAAAAGACACTCTTCTGCGTCGTTTGCTTTGACGTCTCGGTGTGTTAGAGCTTAAAATGAACGAAGGCCTCGATTTATTTGAGTAGCCGTTCATGAGAGAAAAAAAAGTATAATAAAAATTCTTCCATCAAGTTATTATTTTTCTTTTTTTTTCACATTGATTTACATAATTTATTGCTTCAAAAACAAAATTCCATCTTCGTCAGTGAAAATAATGCACTGAAAAACACAAGTGACTTTCTCTCGTAAGGATCTTGTGTTAGTGCTCCATCTACTGGCAGCAGAGGGAGTTACTGCTGGCAAAATACACAAAAGCTAGCTTGTGATGGTGATTCGAGTCAGATATGCCCAAAACGAGTCTGTGATGATGAATTTTTCTTGAGTTAAAAACGGAAATTTGAAACTGAGTGTTTTTGTGAGGCTCATGAAACAAGTGTGACTGAAGCTCCGTTTATGTTTTTGATGAGAGAACAAGGTTATAAACATGTTTAACAGCTCGAACCAGCCAGTGTAGCTCATCATGTGGTGTGTTGAACAGTGTGCCGTGCCGGGTACAGCGGGTTACAGCGCGGGTTACAGTGCGCGTTAGCGTAAGCGGTACAGCGGGTACAGACAAGGGGGAAATGACGATGTTCTGTTTGAATCCAGAGAAGTGTTGTTCATAAATGCATCCCAAAAAAAATAAAGAAAATGACAGAAAATAAAGAGAGCGATCCTGTCAAAAGAGCCAGCTGCAGAGCAAGTGTTTTGTCCCCATGAAATCACTCCTAATTCAGAGCAGTTACACAAGATCCTGTTGCTCTACAAGGAAGCGACGCAACGGCAGGAAGACGCCACAATGCTGTTACGAAATGTGTGAACCGGGTCTGAACCGGTCTGAAACCAGCAAAGAACCAGGTCTGGAACCGGGTCTGCAACCAGGGAAGAACCGGGTCTGGAACCGGGTCTGTCCCTCGTCTCCAACAGAAACGTCCCACATTGTCCGCTCTCACTCTGTGAACTTGGCCCAGACTCTCCTCGGCCCATTCACTTGACCAGCGCGTCCTAAATCATTGCACAAGAAATATCGATTTTCTTTTCTCTTCTTTTTTTTGTGAGAGCAGCAGCAGCAAACGCCCAAGGTCCGAGTGTGGGCCGGGGTTTGGGCCTGAGCACTGTTTAACTCCCTGAGGCGGGTTTAACCGCCGGGTCTGAGGGTGTGGTAAGCGACGGTGTAGGCGTTTCGTTAACCCGGGGAGGCGGTTGAGGCGTTGAGGCGTTTTAACCCCGGTTGAGGCGTCCGTTTAACCCCGTTGAGGCGTCGTTTAACCCCGGTTGAGGTGGCCTTCAACCCCGGTTCAGACAGCTTTTAATCTTGGTCTAGTCTTATTTGTTCTGGACCTGGTTTAGGTCGGACAGTAGTTCTCGTTTAGTTCTCGTTTCGTGCAGGTGAACCCCAAATTTAGTCCTGATTTAGTCCTGGTTTTAGTCCTTGTTTAGTCCTTGTTTAGTCCTGATTTAGTCCTGATTTAGTCCTTGTTTAGTCCTGGTTTAGTCCTGGTTTACAATCTTAGATATGGCATTAGTCCTAGTTTAGATCATGACCCGAGTCCTGGTTTTCTTCTTGTTCAGGCCCTGGTTCAGGCATCCTGGTTCAGGCCCTGGTTCAGGCCCTGGTTCCAGGCCCTGGTTCAGGCCCTTCGGTTCCGGTTCCCTGGTTCCGGTCCCTGGTTCGGTCCCTGGTTCCGTCCCTGGTTCCGTCCCTGGTTCCGTCCCTGGTTCCGTCCCTGGTTCCAGTCCCTGGTTCAGTCCCTGGTTCACACAGTGCGTCGCGCTGGCTTCATCAGAGCAGACGCAGGAGACGGCTCGTCGTCGCGGCGCTCACTCAATCTGAGGGTTGGTTAGGAAAAGCGCCGGAGCCAGAAGGCATCGAGCGCCATCATTACTCAGTGAACCGGTCGACCAGGCAGATAACAACCGCCACAGCCAGCCCGCGCCGTCCGCCTCTTTCTTATTCAAATTCACTGGCAGGAGCGGAAACCAGGCGGGGGAGGAGGGTAGGGGTGCGGGGGGATTTATGGGCGAAGCCTTGGCACCTTCGGCCGGAGGTGGAGCGCTCGCCGTACGTGCCCTTGTTTTTCGTCCTCTGCGCAGCTCGTCTCCCAAACGTAAATGATGAATCAGCCGTGCAGGTATTAGGCTGGCACCGGCCCGCGGGTAATTAGACCAAATGGAAAGGATGCCCGGACACAACGCCGGGTCGAAAAAGCCAATCGAGGCGTGTGTGCGACGTTCTCTCACCACATCTGGACACGTTCATCGCCACAAGCTTGAACATGGAAATGAATCCTTTGGGTCTTCCACATATACAAACGCTTAACTTATATCTGAATGTTCTTTTTGGCGCCTGTTTAACCTCTGCGTCATATTAGATCACGGCTATTCGACTTTATTTTCCAGAGGGCCAGATTTTTCAGCGGGCCAAGGCTTCTGGGCCGGAGGTGCAGCAACATTTTGGGTGGTACAAACTATCCAGAACGCTGTTTCGATAAATGAAGTGGTTTAATACAACGCAACACAACTACTGACAGGATTCGATTTTCGTGAGGAATAACATTCAGAATGCTTTAGCAACATTTCTTTGCAAAAACAGAACCGAACCAGGACTAGACTAGAAGAACCAGGCCCAAAGCAGAATTAAACCAGAACTAAACCAAGACCTAACCGGTTTTTAAATTAGTGCTAAACCAGAAATAAATCAGTAAACAAGACGTATTTTTTCAATATGTAAAATGGCTCGTGGGCCGCGTTAAACTGCTTGGAGGGCCTGATTTGGCCCCCAGGCCTTATGTTGAATAGCCCTGTATTAGAGCCTGGCTTCCTCACTCTTCCTCCCACTTTTCCCACATAGAAAGAGCTTTTCACACTTGATCTGTTGCATTTAGAGGCGGACGTATTGAAATAAGCTTGATATCTCAGCTGTCGTCTTGAGCTGGGCCACATCGGCGCGTTCACTGTGAAACAGAATTTTGTGTGGTTTATTGTGTGGCCGTTTTCCGTTTTCCCTCGTCAGATCTTGTCGCATCAGTTGTATATCGTGACAACGTTTTATTTAGGCCTCATTTTTTAACTCGTGCCACATTTGAGAAACGTTTGGTTTATTTAAAATGAGTCCAGTGTCAATCGTCCAAACCCTCAAACCCAAGAGCGATCTCTGCACGTTTGTGGTTCATTTTATGGTCCGTTCATGTGTTTGCCAAGACAATCGCATGAATCATCTGACTATTGATGCGACAATCCCCAAATATATCACCACATTCATTCATTTAAACCCTGGTACTCCATCTCAAACATCTGAACCACGTTGTCCGTCTTGTCTTCAGTCGTCTCCTCTAACTCATCGCGATCGTTGTCCCAGACGTGCGCTCTCCTAACTCATGTGGCACCCCGTCTGTCCCGGGACGCGTGCGGCGGCGGCCTGTTCCGAGCTTGGCGCTTCCCCAACGCTCGTGAACGCGGCGCCCGTCAGTTTGAGCGGTCACTTTAGCCCCTCCCAAGGCCGCTGTCTGGACTTTGCTATCGCACCACTTTTGGACACGTCGCAGCTTCGCCATTTCGACACAGTTTGGTTTGTCACGTCCACTTTGCTTTCCATTGATTATTTAAAAAAAAAAACAAAACGCTACACGAGGAAATGGAAAGGCAGCAAAAGCACAGCTGTGTGTCAAAAGCAATTGTGAATTACCACAGGGGAAATAAACAAAAGCCAACCCGGCGCGACGTGCTAACGTAAGCTGCCGTTGCAATTTAAGACTGAGATGATTTATGGACTCAAAAACCTCCAGATCTCGACTTTTGGCGTCACAAATCTGGCTCGGCGTAGCGTGGATAACGTATTCTGATTATTGCCACGCTCTCTGGCTTCTCCGTGTGTTCAGAACGGCCGGTCAGGGGTCGTGAAAAGGTCGTCGGAAGTCGTCCCGGCTTGGCCAACGACGCCTCGCGCACTGAACGGTCCATTCTCATTTCACTTACTTTAGGATGAGAAAAATAACATCATTAAACTGGAAAGAAAGACACGATCTTTCAGTTAAAACATCGAAAAGATCGTCTCCGTTTAGTGAAATACATGTCTGCAATTAACCTTTTTTCTTTATAAAAAATTCCATATGACGAATATTTGGAGCGTTTTTATTGTTGACACGAGCGTTGTGCATCATCAGATATTTTGGTTCATGGTTTTATTCCTGTTGGGGTGAAGGACGCTAAAATCGGATTCTAATTTATACCAAAACTAGTCTCGAAACTTAAAATAACCCACATTAACAAGACGGAATTTGACTGGGATCAGTTTTAAAATCATCATCATCAGATCTAATAAAAGACCAAAAGTTTTAATGAAAGTACTATTATTATGTGTCTAAAACATTGACCCCTAAAAAAGAACATTTATAGTTATCGCCGTGGTATCGCGAATCGAGCATTTTCCTCAGTATCGAAGTTCGAAATTGTCGTATCGTGCCAACTTTAAGCTAAAAACAACTCCAGGCGTGTTTCTGATGAGCGAACAACGGTGTAACGAGCTCTGAAAAAGTCCATTTAGCCCAATATGTGTCCTTTAACCGAAAGCTACTTCATCCGAAGTCAACAACGCTCATATCTGCGGTCTCTTTGAACGAGGGAAGTTTGCCAGGCGTTCCAGTCGCCCTCCAAGCCCCCCCCCCCCCCCCAGAACGTCCACCGAGAGGTTTATTAATGACCTAAAGGGCCGACCTGGACGCGGGGCGAGGGTTTACGGCTACGCCCCAGGCCCTTCCGGACGACCGAGCGCCACAGTCGGCATGAGAAACCTGCTGATGCCTCCAAGTATTCATTTTACCGGGTTCGCTTTCGTCTTTTTATATATATCATGCACACTAAAAACACAATACACTTTAGGAAATATCATTAGTTTAAAAGTAAATGTCGTAAAAGGCGGTATTGGAAAGCATAAAATACGACGTGACGCTGAATTGGCAAGAGACTGAAGTTATTATGGTTCATTCCCCTCGGCCCATAAAGGCTTACAACTTCATCAAAAAGTAGTGCCCGTTTTTATCGCTCATACAGTACGGTTTCGGCTGACCGTTAACATTTTTGGTGGCGGAATCTGCAACCGATCGTCTTCCTGGAAATGTTGTCCTTTCGCCCGGAATGTTCCGCAGCATGGCATTCAGCGTAGCTACCATTTTTAGACGCGGGAAAAGAGCGGGAAATCCAGACTCACAAAACCTCTGTGATCACAATGTTGTGTTTTTGTCAGTTGGTCGGATGGCTGTTACTAATGCATGTCCAGTTCAGTTGTCGGTGGAAGTAGGACGTGATGTAGGTGCTCATGGTGCGTTATTTGGAGAAGGTGAAGATTGCTCGCTTCGACGCCGGGGGAACGAAAAACATCGCGGGTTCCTACAGGATCAATGAGCGAAGCATGAAACCCTTGATATCTGAGGTGAGAAAAGCTTCAGGTGATTCTAAATGACAGAATGTAAACCTGTGAGGCAGGCATGAGCTACTTGCACAGAGTCGCAAATAAATAATGATTTTTCCATTGAGTTTGCCCGGGTAAAACTTATTCTGCGCAAGTAGTTTGAAGATCTGTACAATCCAACTGGTCGAAGCTAATGTGCATGAGCATTGTGCAACGCCGATGCGTTTCAGACGTTCGTGATGCGTTTGTGTATGTTTTTTAATTGTTGCTAATCATCACCGTCTTCTGCCTTCATCAACATGTATTCGATAGGAAGCTACATTAGGTTGACACCCTTGCTACAACCCGATATCGCCATTTTACATCGTTCCTATTGTAAAATCTATAAAAAATTAGCTTGGTAACGAGCAGGTTCTTTGCAGTTTCTCGACCATCTTAACGTACACGGGCAGTAACGGCGTTCCTCTTGACGACACGTGGCAAAGGGTCAATGGGCATCGTTTCTGTTTCGACAGCCGTACCTGTAAATGTCCTGGATTCAAATGGGAACGAGTTGTAAACAGACAGTGAAAAGTGCAACGATAACGCGGCGAAATGCCTTGCTGCGCGTCTGAAAGTGCCTTTTTGCCGTCTAATTTTTTTTTTGTGCCAGTCTCCAGGGTTATTTTTTTTTCCCGATCGAACAGCCGTGACTTTCATGCACCGGTGGCGGAAGTCCGTGCGTTTTAAAGCCATTTAGTGTCACGATGATTGGGGCTGTCCACCTCGATTAACCCCACCTGAGTCATCCTTCTGCTCCCCTCGAAACCGTTATTTTTATGGACAATCGTAAAGATAAAAATCACTGCGGTGAAAAATGCCTTTGGAAGCGGTGAAGGGCTGACTACTCTTTGTTAAATCCATCTTTGTTTGGTATTAACGCTACCATATGCAAGTTTAGTTCTCATTTTTTAAAAAGTCAAAGTTAGATTACAGCTGTGGGAAATAGGTTTATCAAAAAAATATAGATGCTAAGCAACACTTTTAACAAGTATTGACTCGTTGACGTATTGAAATGACTTGTTGGATTTATTATGAAGCACAACACGCAGACCTTTGTGGTTTCTGGTGGACGGGAACAGCTCTGGGCCGGCCGTTTCTTCAGCTCTTCTGTTTACAAAGTGATTCTGTTTGAACGTGACAGAACTATGACGAAACGTGATGTTTGCGCCATTTGTTTGTTCAGCGGTTTGTTTGTGCCGCGGTCGCTCATTGATTGACGCAGATACAAGGGATCGGAAGTTGCCACAGAAAGGAATCTTTTTTTTTTTTTTTTATCGGTTCGTGTTTCCCGACCGACCTTTGGTGGGACGGTAACGGTAACAGTGCCGCACCCCCACTGAGCGACATGACAAAAAAAATGAATCGCAATACATTTTCCTCATTCATTGCTCATACAAACGCTGCTCCGGTCCACGTACTTTCTCTGATTGGCTGTGGACGTCTCTCAAGTCAAAAAGCCAACGAACGCACCGGCGAGTAACGATGACTGGATCTTGGTCTCGAACAAGTTTTCTCCCATCTCCGTTTCGCTTGCGACGCCGTGTTTGTTGCTGAGGAACACGCGGCGGGTTCCGTACACTTCGACGTCAGAGGAGTTTGCGTAACGAGTTTTCTTCTTGAAGTTATTGTGGACCGAATGAGCCGCCGCGACAGAACTCTGAACCACAGCCTCGGCCTTGGATTGGTTATCGTAGGCGAGGTTTTCTGAGATGCTCTGAAACTCTGTGAAACTACAATTCTTTTATGTCACACAAACCTTGAACAATTTCTAACTGAGATTTGAAATGAAAGCTGTGGAGGAAAAACAAACGTGCACTAACTTGCACCAAAACAAATCAAAAAGTCCACTGGGGCAATGTCCAGGTTTGGCTTTTCGCAGCAAAATAAACAAATGTCCGAACAATCAATGCATTTGAGCTGGTTTACTCCACCACAGCAGATGGAAACGGAAAAGAATCTTTCCTCACCAAACGCTGACTTGGTGCAAACTTATATGTCGAGCCCTAGCAACACAAAGCTAGCAAAGCACGTTAGCAACAGCCGTATCCTGTTTGTCGCTTTGTCTAGAGCCAAAATGTGATCATAATGCGTCTAACATGATCCAAAGCGTTCCAGAAAGAGAGGTTCAAACGCGGCGTAGAGGCTTTGCACAGAAGGCAAAGACATGAGGCAAAACTGTTCCTGTGCGCGCTCGCTTTAGCCACACTTTTGTTGCTTTTTGATCACGTTTTTGTCGCCTGCAGTCGCGTTTTCATTGTTTTCAGTCACATTTTGTCGCTTTTAATTGTGTTTATGTCACCTTTTTTAGTCATGTTTTTGTTGCATGTTGTCGCGTTTCTATGGCTTTTAATCACATTTTTTTCACATTTTAGTTTTCGTGACGTCTCACACGCACAAACGTGAGATTGCTAAGCGTCTTTTCGCGGCTCGCTCGGACGCAGCTCAATGATCGAATGGTATAATCCAGGTACAATTTAGATTTCATTTGTTACGGAAATATTTGTTGTGTTTGGGTGACGTCAGTAAAGGCGCCGTCCCAAGGCTCTCTAAAGCGAGCCGATCTGGGGGTTCAGGGCCAACATAAATAAATGAAGACAAACTGCTCCAACACAGCTTTTGAATAATCAGTTTTAGTCGACAAACTTTTCACTTTGTATTTGCTGCGGCGGCGCTCGTCATTGGTTTAACATTGCCGTCGTCCTCCTCCAGAGCTGTATAACATTCAATAGACGCTTTATGCCCCTGTGGCCTTGATGCCTCTATGGAAAACCGCACACAAAAGATTTCATCAATACAGACCATGGGAATAAAACTGTTGAACCGCGCGTCAGCGTCGGGGCCCCCGCGGTCTGTACAATAAAACGTGTGTGAACTGCAAGATTTAAACTCGAACAAATCGCAAAACGCATCTCTCAGACGGCAAAGACTGCTATAATTTAACATCATTTCCACCACAAACGACTAATGGATATTTATTCAGTTATGGTGCACTTATTTTTCGTCCCCTTAAGAAAATGTTGACCCGTCCTTCGTTGTCTCTGGGGTTAAACCAGGTCAGACTTCAAGACCCTTTTTAAAGTTTGTGATTTCGCTGGGGAAACTGGGATTAACCGCCGAATCTCACAAACTCTGACGCATCCTGGCGGTGTTGTCAAAGCAAAAGCCTCGGACACGCTTAACGTTGGATTTTACGGCATTTGTTGGAATTAAAGGAGATTATTATGGTTTTACTGGACAAATACTTACAGAAATGTTGAGCCCACTGTAGTTTTTTTACACATATATTACAAACTTGACCACAAATTTTGCTCTTTGTGATGCTTAAATACATTTTTGAGGCTAGAAATGAGTATTCTTTCCATCCTTTGTTACAGTAAAGCAAACTAACTGACGTTTTTAACCTAGAAATGTGAAATTGTTGCTCATTTCTTGTCATAAAGTCCATTACCATTTACAGTCGAATTGAACATTCTGAAGCATTTCATAGGGTTTTAACATATATCTTTTGTTAAGTATTGTAAAAGCGTGGGGTTTCGGCCTGGCAAGTTCTCACAATTCTTTTCGAAAAGCCTGTGGCGAAAATGCACTTCCGGTCTCCTCCCCCCCACGAGAGTCGCGCCGGACCGCCGAGCTCCCAGCCGCGAAGTCATCTTGAAAAACCGCGTGACTTTTAGATTGCGAAGGAATTACAAAGCTCAAAAATGTACCCTATGTTCAGCGATAATTACTTCTTTTCTTAATGTTACAACGCGCAAACGGCGTTCAGAGTCGGAGCTAAGTGCATGTCGCGGCGCCACACTGGGCTGTCCATTGTCATTTCACATTTTCCGAGAACTATAGGTCATGGAAAAGTTTTAGTTCCCGGCAGGACAGCCTCTTATATGAGCAGGTACGGCGGCCCTGCTGGGACATACTGCCGTTTAGTGCTTTGGAACGCCAATGTGGCTGAAGTCGTAACGAGAGTGTTCAAGTGTTCAAGTGTTCAAGTGTTCAAGTGTTCAGTGTTCAAGTGTTCAAGTGTTCAAGTGTTCAAGTGTTCAAGTGTTCAAGTGTTCAAGTGTTCAAGTGTTCAAGTGATGCCACGATATCAAATGTTAGTTACGACTATAGTGAAGAAAAAACATCACGGTTTAACGATGATTCACGACTATTGAGACCGTGACCGAACGACAGTGAAACGTTTCATTTTCTTTCGTTCCCGGCGGTCTGACACGAGACTGTTCAAGTTCTTAAGCGAGACAAAATTAAGTAAAATGTGACAAAAACCGTCAGATAAAGTAACGTTCTTTTCATTTAGGTCTTTTTTTGTGCTGTATATTGATCAAAAAATACTTAATTTTGCTTCTGAAATTGTCAGGATTGTTTTTTTTGTTTAGTTTTTACGATTTATATTGAGACCTGAACAATCACGATCATCGATTTAACCCAATAATCCTTAGTCTGGGCTTTGGTTCCCGGACTCAGTTTCTTTTGGCTCCACACATAACGTTTGAGGGACTGAACAGCTAAACTAATCGTAGAATCCCTGCTGAGGAAAGACATGAGGCATTGTTCGAACACTTTAGAGCGGCGAGGCGAAGAGGGCACGGCTCAAATGGGCTCACACGGCGCCATCGTCGGTCGTAAAAAAACAGGGCGTGTGGCTTTCTAATAATAATTCCACTCATTCCCACTCAAATAAACACATCTTAAAAAAAAAAAAAAGCTTCTAAAACGGTTGCACTGGCATCAACCACGAAAAGCCTCGCGCTGGTCGATTGTTCTAATTTTGGAAGCGTGTGCGTTTTGGTCCGCGCCTCTGCAGCGTGGCGCTCGGCGACGCATTGTGCTGTGGTATTTCCTGCGACTGCGGGGTCCCGATCGATTTTCAAAGGCAGATGAAGTGTGTTTTCTGGGTGTAGCGTCTCAAACCGCAGGCGAGTCCGGCGTTATCTCCCGCATTCGAACAGCTGCTCCCAGACTGCGGCGCGGAGATAGACCTGCGCCCGCTGCCTACAGGGGTCATATCAGTTATGTAGTCTGGTCTTATCATCAACACTGCACAAAGAGAAGCGTCTAAGCAACTTTTTGTGTGTCGGGGGAAGAAGATGTGGACAAAACTGACAAAACTAATTTAAAATAACTTTAGTTCATCAGAAATGTGCTTGTAAATGTCTTTTTTTGAGGTTCAGTGTCAAACTAAACTAGGGCCACATTAATTCATAGTTTTGCCAATTCAATATTTACCAACTTCAACTCCAATTTGGACATTAAAAACCCGTCATTTTAAAGCTCCAAACCTCCTAAATCATGCTTATTTAACAATTCATACGTTGACGTTTGATCGTCGCGCTGGATAAGTCGTTAGCATAGTTAGCATCTTCTAGCAAAAGCTAATGGAGACTGCCTGGGTCAAAGTGCACAGCAGTAGAATCGTATCATTTAAAGTTTTGAAGTGTTTTCTATCGCAGAATTAGTGTACAAAGTGTAAAATATCTAAAAATATGCAACATTGTTTTCTTAACCAGGGTAAAAACGTGCAAATGTGCAGCATTAACTTGTGATGAATGAACCAAAAATCAAATAACCATGTGTCATGCTTATTAAATGACAACATGAACGTGTTTTTGTTGTTGCTATAAATGGTCATCGGCCGAACAATTGTCATCTGCATTTCCAGAGCCCCCCAACATCGGTTTAATATGTCAAGTTTGTTGTTATTGCGCAAATATTCATTGAGAAACATACATTCTAACTGTGAATGCCCGTCAAACTCTAAAGCAGGTCTACGTTAGGTCTAATCCAGCTCTAAATTACGCCCCGAGTTCGAACCCAGAAATGAGTTAAATACGGGCGAGCGTTTGGGATTTACGTGATTTAAGAGTAACGTCATCCAGAGTCCAATCCAGACACGATCACGTACTGTATCTGCGCTGAAGTACGCAGTAAGAGTGTATGTACTCGTCCGGAGCAGCAGCAGGAGTGCGTAGTGTAGTTGCACAAGGAGCCATTCGTCACGATGGACTAAGTGTTGGCTGCAGCCCGTGGCCGTGGCTTTTTTATTACTCCGGACATGTTACTGCGTCCACACCAGAGCTGCTTAATTTCTCATTTTCTCCCATTATGAGGGAAAGTGATCGGAAACAACCGTTCCGCCGCGAGAATCGATTCAGACGAGCAGGAAAAGATGTCGTAAGCGTCCTAAAGGTGCGCGGTGTGGCTTTTCTGAGTTTAAATAGAGTTTAAATGTGTATTAAATATGTATTAAACGGTATATGTTTCAAAACTAAAGACGCTGAATGTAAATGAGAGTTAAATCCGCTCTGGAGATGATGATGATCAAGTCGGATTCGTGGGTTTTGATGACGTAAAACAAACATTTCTTTCACCGTTACGTTTGGCGCACTTGATTTCAAAGTGCATTTGACCCGGCCTTCAATGTGTCCGGGTCAAACGGTAACACCAGATCGTGGCCTAGTCTTGGTCAGGACTGGGGACGTCCCGATGTCAAATGTTCGCGTTACGATGATAGTGAGAAAAAAACATGGCGATTTAACGATTCGTCACGATTGTTGTTGAGACCAAACGACAGTGGAATCTTTAATCTTCTGGTCCGACGTGTGACTGTTTCTCAAGTTTGTGCGCGGCTTTGCCAAACTGAACTTTCTGACAGACAAAATAAAGTTAAATGTGACAAAAACAGCCAGGAAAAAATGTCAATGTCAATGTTTCGGGCTTTCGATTGAACAAAAATACTTAATTTTGCTTCTAAAATTGTCACGATCATTATTGTTTTGGTTGTTATGATTATTTTGTGAGCTGAATAATCACAATTATCGATTAACCTTCCGCAGGAGGATTGTACCTGACCCTATTAATCACAGTTGTTTTGCACCGTAACGTTTGGGGGACCCCTGGCACTAAAACGGCCCTTGCCCTTCATAGTTTGCGACGTTTGGAGGCTAATAAACGGTACCGGCCTTTTTCGAATGAAGGAGCTCCGTTTGCCAACACCGGAAGAGTCTACGAGAATGAAACGGCTCGCTAACAACCGCTTAGGCTAGCTAACAACGACCTAGCCCGTTCGTCTTCATCACTGACTCACCGTTCGACTTGTGGGAGGTCTCGACAGCCTTTAACGGGAGAATATGCGCGGCATTCGTTCAGCGCCTGTTCTTGCTCAGCTGTGACGGTTCGGCGCGGCTTTGCCAGTGTGATGTTTGTGTTTGGGAACATTCAGTGCTTTTCCGCTCCGGTTATTTTTAGCGCTCGTCTCGGCGGCCGCGCGGCTTCCCGTGCGCGTCTACCTGTGCGCGCGCGAGAGCCGTCTGTCTCTCTGTGCGTTTTTTTGTGTGCGCGTGAGGAAGAAATGGAGTTGTGTCAAGGAAGTCTAAAGCGCTCGAGGGGGAGGGGGAGGGCAAAGATGCAAATGAGCGAGAGGGGAGTGTTGGTAAACTCAAAGTTTTGTTCAAGAGTGAGAGCTGTCGACCCAGAGCGAAGGAAGAAATAAGGTCGACGTCAGGTCAGATCCTGTGGATCTGTTGGAACGTCCGAATCCATGTGCTTTGGAACGTTCGAATCCATGTGCTTTGGAACGTCCGTCCGAAACGTCCGAATCCATGTGCTTTGGAACGTCCGAATCCATATCCATGTGCTTTGGAACGTACCGTAATCCAGTAGTGCGTTGCCCTCCATGGCTTTGGAACGTCCGAATCCATGTGCTTTGGAACGTCCGAATCCATGTGCTTTGGAACGTCCGAATCCATGTGCTTTGGAACGTCCGAATCGATGTGCTTTGGAACGTCCGAATCCATGTGCTTTGGAACGTTCGAATCCATGTGCTTTGGAACGTCCGAATCCATGTGTTTCGGAACGTCCGAATCCATGTGCTTAGGAACGTTCGAATCCATGTGCTTAGGAACGTTCGAATCCATGTGCTTAGGAACGTTCTATGATCCTGTCACTAGACCCTTACGTCCCGACTGTTCACTCCCAATCGTCTCCTTTAAAAGTGTGTAAATTCCAGACTAAAGGCAAAAGTGAAGTGGAATATGATTTGAAAAACTGGGATTCACCTCCAGAATATCACAAAATATGACAAATCAAGATTTGACAGTTTTATTTCACAGGAGATTATGACACACACATTTTTACATTTTACGGGACAAATACAGGACAAATTGTGTCTACAGATACTTAAACCACTCATTTGACTTTTTGTGAAGCTCCAACACTATTTTGATAATCCTTTCTCCCGCCTTGTCAATACAGAAGAAAACTAACCTCGGGAATTCAAAACTGTTGCTTATCTTTTGCCATCGCTGAGCTCGGCCTCACGATTAAGAAGAAATGCAATTCAGGTACGAGTTCGATTGTATTTGTCAAGAAAAAATTTAACTCCGGCATTTTTAAAAGAAGCGTTGTAAACGTGGGGTCGATCGTCATCCTGAAATCGGATTTCCGTCTTCTCTCAAATGCTCGTGGAGCGTTCTAACATGTGCTAAAAGGTAAAAAGCCAAGTCGTTTCTGTGCATAACTACTTTTCTAACCCTGTTGTTCGGTCTCTTGTATGTTCGAGGGCAAATGGACAGAAGTGCAGTTTAAGTGGCCTAATATAAGACATTCCGAGCAGAACGTGAAGGTTATTTCTGCCTCATTGTGTTCTTCAGGTCGAGCTCTTGGTTGGAAGTGTGGTTATAAAATTTCCTCTTAAGTGACTTTTTCCGAGCTTCATGTGCGAGATGCCTAGTGCCGAAGGTGCGTCGCGTTTTGATGAAAGGCGGCGCGAACGCTGGAGAATGACGCCCGAGCTAAACCTGCCGAACCTGCTCTGATCTCGGCCCCGGCTCGCCGCTCTGATGAACGAGCCCGATTATGTACTCTCTGCGACTCATGAGCGGGTTTCTTTTCCCGTTTGTCGCTTCAGTCGGCCCTTTGCGTTAATCCGTTTGAGCCGTGTGAGATCGGGCCCCGCGCAGTGACGCAAGCGGTGCCCGAAAACTCGACGAAGCCCAGTCCAAGTCTCTGTTCACGCGTTCGAACCGAAAAAAACGACGTTTACTGAGGTCTGAGAACGGTATTGAATTCAGTGTTTGTGGTAATTTACTTGCAATATTTCACTAATGTTGCTTTACCCTTTTTAGATATGAAGAGACGAGGATCAAAAGACCAAACTGAAAGCAACGTTGGCTCCTCGTGTTGCCAGATTCTTTGGCAGAAACCAGCAGGGCATTGGGTCGATAAAACTTTGATTAAAAAGTGAAAATCAGAAACTACAGATACAGAAATATGTTGAAATATAGTTTGATGTTTAACTTCTCCATCTTGCATCTTTCCCCCCCCAAATACGGGTGTTTTTCATTGCTAGAAAATGCAAAGAAATTGTTTTGGATTTAGTTTTATTGGAGACGACTGTACAACGCTAATCCAGAAATAAAATAAAGCACTCCCGTATTGTGTAAATCTATCAATATTAAAATAATCTAAGAGCAAGGCGTTTGGTTCCTTTTAAATATGGAGAGTTTTGATGAATTTCTGTCTGATATTCTGGTGAAAAGTGATCAAATATGCAGCAGTCAAAGGAAGGAAAGGTGAAAACTGCTGAAATCAAGAAAAACAATATTGCACATTCAAGTCATGTGTTTCCTGCGTTGAGCTCCAGGTTGTAGTGCAGGTTCACATAACTGAGATTCCACGATCAGGGAGAGGAGCGGCCTGAGAAGAAAGCAGCACACAGGGGCACACGACCACCCTGAAAGCCCCGCCGTGAGTCATGGGGCTGCAGCCAGGTCGATTAATCGCATCTAAATCGTTCAAGGAAAAGTTGAGAACAAATTCAGTCAAATGGTTCAAAAATAATCGCTAACTATTCATGTGGTTGGAGTGCCATCTGGAGGACCGAAGCTGCATGTTCACTGTGGGCTGTGACAAAACAAAGGATTCTTGCTCTTCTGTCACGTTCCCAAAGACCCTGTTTGTCCAGAAATGTGTGACTGTGGTCAGGAGGGACCAGTGTGAGGCTGAGCTGTTTGTTTCAGGTCGTTAGCAGCTGGCTAATGCTAGTGGTGATGCTAATAAACGTTAGCCTACTTCAGACAGTTTTAAGGAGCCTCATTTCCAACTGTCCGGGGGTTATATTTTAGATCAGACACAAAGTCCGTGCTCTTGAAAACTCTGAGGGCGTGTCCGGTGCAGGTCCGTGCAGGGGCGTGTCCGGCGCAGAGGGGCGTGTCCGGCGCAGAGAGCTTGTGGGCGAGGAACAGCAGATGGAAATGTCCACGAAAGTTTTTCTTTTAAGTGTCAGCGACTCAAAGCCCAGAACTTCTGTCGTCTTCAATCTAAAAGCGGCGTGCCCATCCCGGAGACATCTGTTACGCTGGCAATGTCAAATAAATATTCATGTCAGCAAAATTCTTAAATTGAATGAATAGAAATGAAGGTTTTGGGATTTTAATGCAATTGTGCTCTACAAGTAAACTTGCCTTCTTCGACTATCACAAAAATAATGTGGTAAACGTGTAAATTTTGCGTTTTTGACGGGGGCACAACTGAGTAAAAATCTCATTCACGGGCCTTCTAAACACCTGATTGATTCATTGAAAGAATAACCGTTAGACTAATCGATGAATATCATTAGTCGCAGCCCTAAAGTCAACGAGTGGTTCCGTGTTTGTTTGACTTCACACAACGCAGTGTCGAGAAACATTTGAAAGGGCGTTTCTGCGTGACCTTTGCGGTTCTTTTGACGTCCCGTGTACGATGTCTTTCGCTTATGTCGGCCACTTGAACAGCACCCCGTTTGTCCGCGGACTTTACGTCGCGATTACGCAAGGAACCACTTTACTTTTGCCCGGCAATCTGGAAAGGCTCTCTTGTTTTTGAAGTGATTGGGAAACGGAACAAGTCGAGGAATCAAGACTTGTGGTTAAATCCGGTTGAGAGAAGAGCAAGAGCATCTTTCTCTCCACAAAACGGGCCGCATTTCAATTCCATTCATTTTCGGCGACAAAAGGATACGACGGTTCATCTGTCGACACGTGAGACGATCCATTGTATTCGTCAAACCTATATTTCACTCGCGGTATTGTCAAAATGCTTTTATTCCTCTCATAAAAGCGTCGCGCCGCTTTCTAACGGCCCTTAAGTGGTTTGGATTGGAAGATTACGCGGAAGCGGAGCTGCGGCGCGCGAACGGAGGGAGATTTCAGGTTCCGCGGCCTCAAATTGACGACTATTGTTTGCAAATGTGCGGGTTTTTCTGACGGAACGCGAGCTGCGATTCGAAGCCGTTTTAAACCAATAAGTCTGAACCGCGGGACGGGAAAGATGATCCATTTTGCAAGTCTGAAACAATGGGGGAAAAGGCATTATGGTAAAGGAGCGTTAACGAGTGAGAGGAGGATCGCGGAGGACTGAAGCATCTTTAACTGTAGCTATTGGGTAATTATCCCCCTTTTATTATAAGCAATTATCAGCTGTGGTCGTTCCAGTAAACCTTGCTCATTGACATTCTTCAAATGCAGAGAAAGCTACACTCAAACAGAATTGAGTAACCTGCTCTTCAAAAGGATTTGTTCTGTTGTACGAAGCGTAGAACGTCTTGAAGGTTCTGTCCTACTCCTGGCACGACCGTACATACTCGAAGGTGCAGCTCGTAATAAATAAATAACAACAAAACGTCAATAAGACAGGAACAGTAGGTCGTTCTTTTTTCTTCTAGCTTGCGGTGACTCGAATTCCTCATCCACTTTTGTGCAAACGTCTCATTCCGGCCCATTTCTCCCAAAACGCCCCGGCTGAAAACGAGCCCCAATTCAAACTGAAGCTGTTCCTGAACCATTTGGAGCACAAATAATTGGCCTGACTCTTTGTGAAGCCGCGGCTCTGTAGTTTTGCCCTCTGATGTCTGAATTACTCTGATTAGAAGTGGAAACAAGCTCTGCTCAGAGGAACATTACATTTATCTCTGTGGGACGAGTAAAGCTGCTGCGGGGAGATTCTGACTTATAGACACTAGTTTGAACGTTTGTTTTTGGTTTTTGACGATTTCTTTTTCAAATCTGAAGCTAATTGAACTAAAAATGAGATGTAAGGACTTGTAATTAATTAAAAAAACCATTCGAGTATATTTTTATTGACTCAGATTCTTCACCAAACGATTAATTCGACAAAAAAGAAGTGGCTTTTATTTTTTCTATTTTACAATCCCAGCAGCTTGACAGTCATTTTGTTTAATCAGATGATGGACAAAATGGAATAATATATAAGCGGTTAAGAAATACTGCGACACATTGGTTGGTTGGTTCATCATCTGCGCGTCAAAGACTTTAAACTAAACTAGCTCTGCTTTTCTAAGAAAGTCAGGTACTGCGCCTTTAAGAAAATAGTACAAAAAGATCCCAAAATAGCCACATTTCTTCACCAAAGTGTGAACTCTGCTCCGAAACCGCACGCTTTTACTGACGATTGGCCGTTAAAGAGACCCAAGCCGATCACTGACGATTGGGAGCGATCTGCACCTCGATTCTATTTATATTTGGTTAATTGCGGTGCATTTTCGGCCCGGCGAGCGCCGTCGGGCCTCGCTCGTCCCCGCGGACCTCATCAGCCGCGGCCCTTCTCGTCTCCACGAACCGACCACTCCACGGCTGATAAAAAAACATGAGCCGAGGCCGAGAGAGCGCGCGGACGCTAGCTGCAGCCGAACGGGCGGCAACGCTTGCACAGGCGGCCATTTTGTGAGCGCTGTGACGGCGAGCGCGCACTAATTAGCGGGCGGACAAACTGAGATGGATAAGAGGCGACGGAGAAGTAATTATCTGTTCAAGAGGAGACGGATTGGACGTGGCGATGAATATATAAAAATGACACCGCAATTTCCTCCCTCGCGGTACAAATAAGGAGGCGCACTTCTCCAGCTCTGGCTTCATCTTCAGAGTTCAGGCGGACGTGGTCGTGGTCCGTCTGTAGCAAAACAAACGGCTGCTCATGATGAAGAAACGCAGAGATCACAGGGCTGGAAAAACACTGCGGATTTCTGCAGAATTAATGAGCGAAGCTCAAAACGGTGTTCATCTGAAGTGAGAGTCTGATGTCGCTCTGAATGATGGATGACCTAGGAATTCATCTGCTTCACACGGCAATAAACTAATCCTGTTGCACGGTTCTGTTTGAGTTTGACGGACCGGGTCTGTATCCCAGGCCAAGAATAAGGTTATTTTATCTTTATTTATGCCAAAACTCATCCTGCGAAAGCCTTGGGATGTCCTCCAGAGATTTCATATTCAAATACTCTTCAATTCCTTTTTTTAAACCTGAAGTCATTCTATAAGTGTTTGCAGAAGAATCCTCGTCACAAGCGCTTGAGAATCGTCTGGTCCGTTTCCCGCGGTTTCAGGGTCGCATCGTGGTTTGGGTCAAAGGGGACAAACCTAGAAGAGCTTCGCGTACTCGAGGATGAAGGGGAAGACGCCTGTGCTTGAGTTTCTCGGCTCGATGTTGCGACGCTGCGACCGATCGGCTGTGGATATCATGACGTTCCTCCTTTCCCGGCTTTCGGTGAGAGAGACTTTAGAGCAGGGGTCTCCAAACATTTTCCACTGAGCGCCACACAACGTTTCCCTTCTCTGATGGGGCCAGGGTCAGTTTGTAACGGATCGCAGGGGCCTAAATGTAAACATTTATTGTTTTCCAGAAAGCCACACATAACCTAATAAACCCTTTCCAAGATCAAATAACCCCCTCTGGGGTCTTCAGACGGTTCCTGTTGTGCCGTGCACAATCTTGGGTAAAAGTTCAGCTTCAGGTGTCAGAGCAGAATCTCTTAAATGACTCATATGAGCATGAATAATGCGTCTCTAATATTGTTCAGGAGGCCGTGTCAAATGTGGAGCCCGGCCATATCCGGCCCCCGCGCCTTAGTTTGTGGACCACTGCTTTAGAGCTTGACACCGTAAATGTGCAGAACTGAATTCAGAGTGATGCACGCATCAATCTGACGTTAATAACCTGCTCCGGACCGACTATCCTCCGCTGCTCCGCATCTCTGTGCTCAAAGCTCCTGTTTACCCTGTTTGGAGCAGAGTTCAGACCTAAAACGAGGGCGCTGAAGTCTTCTTGTTGTAGATGTTTTTGTTTCTCTCGTTGGCGCAGCCTTGATTCCTCCGACTCTTCGCATTTCATCCGAGCGCTCTGTCTCAAAAGTGCTTCCTCAAACAGACCCTCACAAGCTGTTTACCTCCATCGCTGACAGTTTGTTAAACCCGGCTCGCTCGCTCCCCCCCCCTCCCTCCCTCGCTCCCCCCCTCCCTCCCTCCTCCCCCCCCTCCCCGCCCCCCCTCCCTCCCTCCCCCACGCTCCCCTCCCCTCGCGCCGCGAATAGCCCTGATTATGTGAGTAGCGCCGCCCGGTGGGACCTTCCCCGACGCGGCTCGGTGTAATCTAATGAGCGGCCCTTTTCCGTAGTTGCCAGGTGAGACGGGGCTCCCGACGTCCCGCGGGCGCAGAACAAAGCACGAGCCGCGGGGGCGAGGGAGGCGAATGAAGACGTCAATCCGAAACGCGACGGGGGGAGGGCGAGGAAGAGTCGGGGGGTGGCGGGGGGGGTGGATGAGGCAAAGGGAAGATTATTTGAGAAATCTGTAGGAGAAATGGTAATGCTCGAGCGCAGGATTGTTTTGCTCATGACAGTTTGTAGGTTTTTTTGTCGGTTGGTTCTTGTTCCTCCTCCTGGTTTGGACCCAGATATTTCAGGTTCGGGTTTGTGTTCCTAAAGGTGCACCACATTTTTTTTTAGCGGATGTGTTATTGCTTTGACTGGAATGTTCCGCAGTCTAGCATTAAACCAATCACAGGCGTTTGTCGGGCTCAAAAATCCCTTAAAATAACATGATTCTTACAGGCTCCGTGAACTCTGTAAGCTCGATTCTTCGCAGTTCTGACCTGTAACTTGTCATTGTGGCGTCACCTGCTTGTCTCCATGGAGATAGGCGAGTTTAAAGGACAAGTATTCTTCATTATTTGAGTTGTAATTGACTTTTAAACCTGCTCTTGAGGACATTTACTTTGTTTTTTGTTTTTATAAATGCCAGAGTAACTGAGCCTTGGCTTCATCTACTGGCAGCAGAGGGAATTACACAAGTCTAATATAAACGCTTCAAGCTAGCATCAGACTTCCCGATGTAGCCATGGTGACGATTACGGCAGATTCTCAGAGAGATGCGTCACAGATGGATGAAACGTCAGTTATGGAGGAGATTCAGAACGGAGTGTTTTTGAGGCTCGGAGGGAGAAGGACTTTCTAACCACGGCTCATCAAAGTTGTGTGAATGAAGCTAAATGTGACTCCAGCTGAGTTTGTGACGAGGAACAGTGTGAGAACAGGGTGAGAAGAGAGAGAAAGGACATTTAGCACAATCTTTGACATCTTCATGGAGATATTGCAGCAGAAAAGTTGCGTAGTGCTCCTTTTAACTGCTTTGAAAATGTTAAAAGTTGGTTGTTTTTCTATCTTCTATATACTTCTATAGTTTTTGTTTTGGAGATGTGCAAAATGATGTATTGTAATATTAAGTGTGTATCTCTAATGAAAACTATTGAAAATGACCTTGAAAAGAGACAGAAACCTCCCAAACAGTAGTATAAAGTGATTGTTTCTGCACTTTTGTGTTTAGTTCGAGGGTCCGTTCACGTTTTGTGCGACACTTGGACCTCAACATGAAAAAAATGCTTGTTTATTACACCAATGTCAACAGAAAACATGGTACTTTCTTTACGTGACCCATGTGGGCGCAGGAAAAGCCACATTTTGACCTTTTTGATGTGATTTTGTTGCGTTGATAATTGTTCCAATCAGTTTGTAGCATCGATTAGAAGTGTTGTCACGACGCTAACGTTTCAGAACGATGGAATATTCTCAACGTCCATACCCAAATGATGATTAAAATGCTCTTTTTACAGTCGGACATTTGACAATCTGACGTTGAAAAGTCACATTTTTAATACACTTGACAGCCCGCTCATTCATTTTTTACATAGTTTAAAGCCCGGATAATATTTCATGTCTGCTTTTTATTCCACGCCAGCCTCTCCAGCTCATTAATAAAGTCTGCCAACTTTCTGTTCCGCATCCAAAGTAAAAGACAAATCTGATAAATACTCTCCGGTGGCATTTCGCTCAAGCTCGGTAAATGCCACCGACGACGCTGACGCGCTCCCTTTTCTTCCCGGGGATGTTTTGGGTTCGCTCGTTTGTCGCCGCTGTTGCCGTGAGACGCTCCGCGATGGCCCGCGGGACTCGAGCGCGACGAACCCGTTTTGAGTCGTTGTCTGCTTTACACCGGGATTCATGTAAAGCGAAACGAAAGACGCTCTGCCGTGGATGGTGTGCGCGCTCGTCTGCCGCCAGGGTCTGCCGCGCCAGGGTCTGCAGGGAATCGCACATTATTTATGCAACTAAATGGTACAAGAAGTGCTCAAATTGTTCTAAAGTCACTATAAATCTTTGCGGGAGTGGAAGGTCGACTGCATGACTCTACTGGACTTTAAACTGTAATAAAAACCTCCTAAAACCTCCTAAAACCTCCATACAGATGGATGTGTTTTATGGAATAGTGTGGAATATTACAGCCAAAGGAACAACGTTTCCATAGAAACAAGCAACAGGGGGAGGGAGTCAGGTTTCGTGGAGATGTAAGCCGCTCACAGTAAGCACATAATTTTTTCAAAAACATCTTTAGTGCAATGAAAGTATAAAAAAGAAGAAAATCGACTTTTACTTTTGACTAAAATGTTGCGTACTGCGGCTTTAAGTCAAATGATTGGAGTAGACCATTTGAAACCACTTTTGAGAACTGTAAAGCCGGGCTTGCTCTGCGATCGAAATCTCATACGATGAAAAGTTGACATGCGACTTTTAAAAATTGTGTCAAAATTGGCCCAAACATCGTGATTCAGATGCTCGGTCCAAGGCGTCGATTTCCTGGTCGTTTTCATATATATTCATTTGCTCGACTTGACTTGAACTCAACGTAAACCCCTCGGCCACTTCAGACGGTCCCACTGTAAGAAAAAAAATAAAATAAATACTTGCCCTAACCTTTTCAGAACTCTGTGTACTCGGGCCTCAAAACCCCTGCCATGGACAACATCAATGGATACCTTTGGAACATACATCTGGCATTCACACAAACATGGACGACACAAACTGCACCAGAACTGACACACGGACAGTAGAAAAGACCACGCATGGACTCGACCTGGACTAAATGGACACATTTGAAAAAAAGGACTCCTTTTTGGACCTCGTGTGCCTTAATCCTTTCTTTATTTTTCTTTAAACTTACTTTTTTCTCTGGTCCAGCCCTATTTTTTTTATTTTTTTAAATTTTAATATTATTTTAATTTTAATTTGTTTAATTATTATTATTATTATTTTTCATTTGGTTTATTTATTATTGTATTTGTAATTTTCATTTACTTTTAAAAATGATTATTTTTAATTTTAATTTAAATGTTTTTATTATTATTATTATTATTATTATTATTATTATTATTATTTGTATTTGTAATTTTCATTTAAATATTTCTTATTATTAAATTTTTTTCTTTTTACTGTTGGGTGGGAAAAACCCCCAAAGTGAAGTAGAAAGTACCGACCCTGTAAATCGTCATCCATCACAGTACAGTACTTTTACTTTAGTAGTTGCTTTCACCACTGATACTGACACTAACACTGACGTCTGGAAAAGCACCATTTAAAAAGACATAATAAATACGTGATGATTTTCCCGCCGCGTTTGCCAGCGAGTACTGTAAATGCAGTCACTCCGCGCGCTCGCGTCACGGGCCGCGAGCGCCTTGTGCCGCTTGTGAAAAGCACGTTTCATGAAAGGACGTGGGAGAAAACCGTCGCTCGACGCGCATCAAAAAGGCTGCGCTCCCCCCGGCGCGGGAAAGGGCCCCCAAACATTTCAATTTGGTTTGTTTTTCAAGGAGCAAACGGAGCAATCGGAGTCTGAAAGTGTGAGAATTTCTGAGGCAAAACACAGCGCGATTACATCAAGTACATAAACACTAAGGACGTGTGCTCGCGTGTGGGTTAAGTGCAGTTTCTTTCCCATTAAAAAAAGAAAGTGCAATATGGAACTTTCTGCCCGGAATGTTCCACAGTGCGAGCGTTTAGTCAGTGAAGTGTGTTTTTATGGTTAAAAAAATCTGAGTTAAACGATTATTTCTATTGAACATTGAGACTTTTTAAACACATTTTGAACCAAATAAAGGTTGAAATGTGGCGACTGAACGAGTCTAGATGGAGAATATTAGGGAATAAAGTGTGTTATTTATGAAAATCAGAATTTTTTTTGCCTTATTTAAATTTAATTTTTTATAATTTGATTAAATAATGACACGTTTTTTTCTTGTGTGTTTTTGTCTGTTTAGAAAAAAGAAATAAAAAATCTAAATGAATGAATTTAAAAAAATAATAATCTTTTAAAAATACCCCCCAAAAAATAAAAAAAATAATAATAAATGAAGAAATTATCTAATTACATCGAAATTAAATAAATAAAAAATCTTTTTAAAAAAAAGTCTGATCATCCTAATCGTTTCCTGTTCTAAACAAAATCTAAAGAAATAATTAAAAAAAAAATAAAATAAAATAAAAATTAAAAAAAAATAATTAAATCCCCCGAAAAATAAAGCTAATTTTTTAGGTTTATAATTTCACTTCCTGTTTGTAATTGACATCACAGTGGGAAATTACCCAGCAACCACTGGACCAAAACTGATTTATAAAAATATATGAAAGCGACTTTTATTTTGTTGAATTCATGTCAAAAAAGTAGTTTCTTTTGTGTAAATTCTGCATAAACTTTGACTGGAATGAGTGTCCCTGGTGTGATGTCACTTCCTGTCCCTGGTGTGATGTCACTTCCTGTCATTTTCTATAGATTTTTCAAAGTTTTCTCCACTATTACCTGCTCGATCGGTGTAAAACTATCAATTATATGTACGACGGGTTCAAATACACCAAATAAAGTCACAATTAGAACCTCGTAAAAACCTGCCATGGGCCCTTTAATGAATCGTTTAGAGACGACGGTTAATTGAAACCAACAAATTAAAGCAGAAACACTCTTGTATCTTCGTGACGCTTGCAGTTCGTTTAGTCTTAGAAACCCACTTCTCCGTCGCTATGGAGCTCTGTCCGTCCTGTGAAGGCTCCGTCTGTCGTCTGCTCGTGATCGTTTATGAACCCAACAATCCACGATCTCCGAAACGCCCATGCACGCCAATAACCCGCCGCCGCCGATAATCCGATCGCTTTTTTCGTCACGCGTCAGAAATGCGAGTTAATATTTCATGAAAATTCCAGGTTTCTTCTTCTTCTTCTTCTTTGTGATCCATTATTCATTCGCCCGTCGATCGCGCGGCTGGCGGTTTCTTTCCCGAGGAGCCAATCACGCAGAGCTTATCCCACACGCAGACTCTTCAGCCCACACAAACTTTACTCAATAACACAACTTTAATGGTAAATATTCTCAGTCTGGAAGCGTTCGAGTCGCCGTATTTCAACATGTATTTGGTTTAAAATGGGTTTTAAATAGTCTGAATTTGGACTGTCGACTGTTAAAATAACCGTCAGTCGTTTCTTAGTTGAACCTCCGACTTTCAGTTCAGTTTAGTTGGACGAGTTCGACCTCTTGGCGACTTGTTTGACGGCGAGAGAAGGAGCGGAAAGAGGATGAAACGTGCTCAGATTGTTCCCCGTGGTGCAGAGGAAGAGTTCACACGGATCGTCCTCCGGGAGATCCGAGTCAGAAAGTTCAAGCTCTCCGTACTTCAACACCTGAACGACATCTGAACTTTGGTGAACTTTGTCAGGAGGGAGGGTGGAGGGAGGAAGGAGAGGGAGGAAGGGAGGGAGGAGGGGGGAAGAGGGAGGGAAAGAGGAGGAGGAAGAGGGAGGGAAGGAGGAGGGAAGAGAGAAGAAGGAGGAAAGAGAGAAAGGGAGGAAAGAGGGAGAAAGAGGAGGAAAGGAGGAGGGAAAGAGGGAGGAAAGAGGAGAAGAGGAGGAAGAGGGAGAAGAGGAGGAAAGGAGGAGGAAAGAGAGGAAAGAGGAGAGAAGAGGAGGAAAGAGGAGGAAAGAGGAGGAAGAGGGAGGAAAGAGGAGGAAAGAGGAGGAAAAGAGGGAGAGAAAGAGGAGGGAAGAGGGAGGGAAGAGGGAGAAGAGAGGGAAAGGGAGAGGGAAGAGGGAGGAGAGAGGAAAGAGGGAGAAAGAGGAGGAATAGAGAGGGAAAGGAGCGGAAAGAGGGAGAGGGAGAGAGGCAGGAGAGAGGAAGGAGAAGAGGGAGGAAAAAGAGGATAAGAGGAGGGGAGGAAGGAGAGAGGAAAGAGGAGGAAAGAGGAGGAAGAAGAGGAGAGGAAGGGAGGAGAGAGAAGAGGAGGGAAGAGGGAAGGAGGGAAGGAGGAGGAAGGAGAGAAGGGAGGCGAGGAAGGAGAGGAAGAGGAGAGGGGAGGAAGGGAGGAAGGAGGGAGGGGAGGAAGCGAAGGAGCGAGAAGGGAGGAGGGAGAAGAGGAGGGCGAGAAAGAGGAAGGAGAAAAAGGAGAAGAGAAAGGGGGAAAGAGAGGAGGAAAAGAGGAAGGAAGGAGGAGGAGGGAGGGAGGGGGGAGGAAGGAGGGGCGGAAGGAGGAGTGGGCGGAGGAGGGAGGGAGGGGAGAGATCAGCACATTTAAATGATTCCGTGAAAAACCCTAACTTTTGCTTTTTGTCCTTTGCTCTCCTCCTCCAGATCTGATCCACTGCACCAACGAAATGAACGTGAACATCCCTCAGCTCCGCCGACACGCTGTTCGGCGCAACGGCCAACTCCAGCTGGGTGGTGGTGTTCAAGGCCCCTGATCACCACGCACCACCTCATGATGTACGGCAACGAAGTACGGGACGCCGCCGCTATTTGTCCGCTATTTGTGCCGCTATTGTGCCGCTTTTGTGCCGCTTTGGAGCACAACAACACCGTTTGGCCGGCGCTCTCGTGCGTTTGCCGTCCGTGTTTTGACGCTCTAAACTTTGAGTAACGTTCAGGGTTAGATGTTGGACCTGTTGGAGGTGACAAAGGGACTCTAGCCGTCATAAGTCTTCATTGTAAACACACTTATCTCATCATGTACCGTCGGAGGCTCACTTGAGAGTCGCGTTGCAGCCGTCCAGCGCGGGCAAATGTGTGCCTCTGCCTCGACGGCGGATCGACGGGTTCGCTCCGGCACAAACCCTCCGAGATGGTTCATCGTTTGACACGTTTGAGGGCTAGCGTTAGCAGTTCATAAGACTAGCTTGAAGGCGAGCGATGGATAGCATTAGCATTAGCATCGAACGCGGTATCTTTTTGTTATAAACCTGTGACGACGCTGCCGACTCAAAACGCGCACGAACCCTTCTGAGTACAGCTCCTAACTAATGCCAAGGAAACGCCGTAACCCGGGCAACGGCTCATAAAAGTCCATCTGACCTTTTTATTCATGTTCCACATTAAGTCTTCCTGTAGATTTCCCCCCGCAGACTCTTCAACTCGCACGCGCGCTCGCGTTAGTTTATACATGCAGCGAGCGCCGTCGCGTCCGCACGCTCGCGCCCGCGGACCCCCCTTCTCTTATTAATTGATTTTTGTATTTTTTTTTTTTTCGCCCGCGCCGAAAATTAATTATAGCTCAGAGAGAACGAGAGCCGAGATGGAGGACGAGGATAGTCAAAACAAGCGGAGGGGAATCGAGTAAATGAACTAAAAATACGGAGCAAAGCGTTGGGCGCGAAACGGCCCCTCGGTGGATTTCCCGCGTTGTAATTGCAAATGAAAATCATGCGGCTATATTATGAGGACTCGGGACTTTCGAGAGCCGAGTTAATTTTTGAAGTTATTAATTCAGTCATTTTTGTCTTTCGCCGTGAAGAACGTTTTTCTGAGCGCTTTTAACTTTGGAAAGAGATGGTTTTAGCAGGTCCTCATTCGTTGCACAAGTATCGCGCTCGTCTCCGCGAGATGTTGTTGCTTTGCCCGGAATGTCCCGCAGTACGGCATTAAACGTCTCTACACGCTGCGGCGATGAATCAAAATAATCGTGACCATTCGATTGAGTCGTTATGCGGTGTGAAAGTGTCGAAACCGGTTTTTTACGAACACGTGGGAGAGAAAGTCGCAAAAATTATGATCTTCTCTTTAATGAGTGCCTTTAATTACCGACACGTTAAGCCAAAATGTCTTAGAGTTTTTAGTTTTATCTGAGACTTGATATTGTAGCTCATCCCTAATCCCAGTTCATCCCTAAATAATAAAAAGAGACGGAAAAAGTCCAACTCGACGACTGGACCGCCCGACGACTGGACGGCCGACGACTGGACCGGCCGACGACTGGACCGCGACTGGGACCGGCCCGACGACTGACTGACTGAACTGGACGGGCCCGACGACTAACTGGACCGGGCCGACGGGACTGACCGGCCCGACGGACTGCACCTACATGTGCACTTTGAAGCCGCGACCCCTTTCAAGGACGCGTCGTCGTAGAGAACAAACGTCCCACTTGTGTTCGCTCTTCGTGCCGCGCCTTGAAACTCCGTCCCATTATTTGCTCTGAACGGTTGTTTTTGTGTGTTCGAACATTACGTCACCTTTTCTCTGTGCTCCTCCCTGTTTCTTCCGTGAACTCTGCTAGGTGTTGTGTGTTGTGGTGTGGTTGCTGCATGGTGTTTGGGTTGCTGCGTGGTTGTTGTGGGTTGCTGCGTGGTTGTTGTTGCTGCGTGGTTGCTGCTGTTGCGTGGTTGCTGTGTGGTTGCTGTGTGTTGCGTTTTGTTCGTGTGGTTGCTGTGTGGTTGCGCGCTGTGTGGTGTTGCGTGGTTGCTGCTGTGTTGTTGCGTGTGTTGTGTGCTGTGGTTTGTGTGGTGTTGCGTGGGTTGCTGTGTTTTTTTCACGACACAACCGAAACGATGTCGACAGTGTTTTGATGTTTGAAATGTGATCGCTCGACAAAAACAATCATCGTTTTGACAGTTGGACAAACGCGGTCAAATTCCTCCACGTAACACCGTTGTTGGAGCGGTCAATCACTGGTCCAGTCTGGCTCCGGTCAAAACTCTTGTATTGGACTGTCCTTGGGCAAGACACTTGACGCGAGAAACTTTATTTTATAAAATAACAAAAAAATTATCTAAATATGACTATATACATGGCCAAGTATTTGTATTTGCAATGGAAACGCCTGTAATTGAATGAATGGGAGATGGTACATGTAATGCCACACTGTGAAACAATATCTTCATGGACCGTTCACAGAAAAGTTACATACCTGCTGCCTTAAATGCTTTCACTGATGCACGGACATTGACTGTTCTGGGTGACTCCGTGGTGGTTTCAGGCGAGCGTGGCGTCCGTGGTGTTCAGGCGACGTGGGCGTCCGACTCCTCTGGGTGACTCCGTGGTGTGTTCAGGCGAGCGGGTCGTCGTTGTTCAGGCGACGCGGGCGTCCCGCGCTCTGTGTCGTCTCTAAGTTCTGGCGTTTCCTGTTCTAAGTAGGTCAGCGCCGCGGTTTGGAGGTTTTCCCGACTGGAGTTCTCCGCGGAGACGTGACTGTCAGACACTTTGAAGTCTTCGCTCGCACATCTGACGCTCGTTGCGGGGCCGGGCTTTTCCGGAACTTTTTTAAAGCGAGATCCTAAAAATACCTGGCGCCCGCAGGAGACGGGGCCCGGTGCCACTCTCTCCGCGTGTGAAGTCTGTTTTAAAGGCGCCTTACGTAAGCGCCGCACCGAGCCGCCGCGTACGCCCTCGTTTGTTCAGAGCACAGGACGCGCCGCCAACGCCGCGACGTGATGCAAGATATTTTAGTTTCCAAAATGAAGGAAGTACTTTGCATTTGATGTTTGTGACGAGCCGCTCTCGATCTACAGTGCTGGAAATGTGACGCCAAGCGATTCTCAAACTCTCCAAACGAGACACTCATGTGAACACTTTTGTTACTGAAGAAACGTACAAGACATTTGACCTTTTTTATTCTATTTTAAATACAATTAAATCGTTTTTAATATTTTCTTTTCTTTTTTTTCAATTTTGAAATATAAACATACAAAACAAAGAACAAGACCAGAGAGCAGGAGCTACAAGAAGAGGAAAAAAACTTTAAAATAAATAATAATGAGAATAATAATGAGAATGATAATATTAATAATAATAATACTTTTGTTTTTAAACAGAAGAAAAAAATGTAAATGTCCATTTTTGACATTTGACCTTTCAGCAGTTCATTTTGTGATGTGTCGATTGGTCAAATGCTTATTTCTATGGAACACTGAGACTTTATATATACATTTTAACCAAATAAAGGCTGAAATATGGTGTGTGTGTGTGTGTGTGTGTGTGTATGTGTGTGTGTCTGTGTATATATGTTCAAGTAAAGCATATGAATGACGAAGTTTCATTCTTTTTTTGACATTACATTTAAACGCGCTGTACCTGCTTTTCCCTGATTTGAAATGTGACAAAACAGAACTTGTTTTTTACCTGATTTCTTTTGTCTGAAATGAAGTGAAATATGAAGGATTGGCTCCAGTACAAATATACTGTAAAAGCTTCTGTTCACGTGAAAATGACACCACGGAACTTTCACCGTATAAATATAAAGTGTTTTTTATTCTCCGAGAAGCAGGCAGTGCGCTGTTAGCATGCTAATGTTGGTTAGCTTTACTCGCGATGGCAAAACTCGCTCTGGAAAAGTGTTGATCAGCTCATGGTGTTGAATATTTGTGATGTTCAGAATGCATTAAGAAAGTGAGAGCCGCATGTGGAGCTGTGAAGAGTCTTAACGTGAACCAGATCTGTTTTTCACCTTTCAAAAGAGTAAAAATCAGGTTCAGCCCCTTTAATAATGCAATATATCGACCTCTTTACTGTCTGAGGGTCTTAAAGTGGTCAAATACCGGGACAACTGGGACACGCCTTGTATAAAACTGGGATGACTCAATGGTTTTGGAAACATCTGGGACCCAGGGCTCAAAACTGGGACTGTCCCGAGCACAAGGGGGCGTCTGGTCACCCTAGTTTAACATGAACGAGCTGTGTTTTTCACCTTTCAAAACTGTTCAAATCAGCTGCAGCCCCTTTTTAATCCTGTTTAATTATCGACTGCATTTATGTTTTCCTCGTGGACCTTTCACGGTTTGTCGATCGAACCCGGTCGTGGTCCTGGTCTGGTCCGTTCAGAGCGGCGTGTCTCTTTAAATGGAATGCCCGTTCCGTTGGCATTTCTTCACAACACAATAATGTCTTTGGCTCACCAACAGCGCCGGGTTATTTTTAGCCTCGGAGCACATAAAGCTGCTCATTACCTTCCGAGTAAAGCCCTGTGTTTCCAGACCGGCGTCCGCGTACTTCTGTGAACCCCGTCAGCCGATGAATCCCCCCGCCCGGAACATGCGACCGCCGCAGCGCACGCACCCTTTAGTGTTAACGACGCGCAGTAATGGCCAAACGTGACGCGATTGCGACGCGCTGAACTGACTTTTTGGAGACCTCGAAAACATATCTGCAAAGCTAAAACTCTCCTCTTCAGTAAAGGTGCACTAGGTAACTTTTCCACTTGTCTCCATGGAGATGACGGATGGGACAATAAACAGGAATATATTTTTATTAAAAAGGGTATCGGCCGTCGAACATTTTGTATGATCATTATAGGGCTGAAACAAGTTAATTGAATGCAACTAATCTTTGTTTGATTCAGAGAAAAAACATTATTTCATCACTAAATTAGTAATTAATCTTTCAATTAATTACTAATTTAGTGATTTCTCTGAATCAAACATAGACTACAAAACATGCCATTTCCCGAGAGAAGAGGTTTAATTATTCATACAAGAGCAGGAGTTGCATCAAAATGACACAACAAACGTGTCAAATCAGCGTTTTTTCATTTTTAATTTAGCTGTGAATAAACTCGATGAATCTGTTTAGCTTCATCTGGGCCAAACGCTCAAATTCACAGGCCTTAGTCTGTATCGATGAAGCCAAAGAATTCATGATTTATCAATTACCAAAGTAACCAACATAAAGTCTCCATGAAGTGTCCAGTCTTTCCCTAAAGATGTTCTCTGGGACATTTTCCTCCCACAGAGACATAAATATCAGACCTTAAAGCAGCTCTTACACACACCAAACTGTGCATCTAAATTAAAACAATGAGGCAAAATCGTCCCGTTTACGCCAGTCAGATCTAGTTAAGTCACAAACTAGAAAATGAATCCAAAATCCGCTCTGTAAATGTTTTTGTAGCCAATATGTCTACAAAATGTCTGAAAAACTTGGAGAACATTATTTTTCTTACATTTATGTGAGTAAAAGAGAGAAGTTTCACAATGACATTTGTAAATGTCAGATCAAAAGAAGAACAAACAAACAAAACAAATTTTTTTCAATCCATTTTCACTTTAGAAATATGAAGACGCAGATCTGTTTGCTGCGGGTTTTGACCAAGGCCGTCGTTGTTTGGACTGCGCTGTTTTCGATCGATGCTTTTATCGCTCTGTTTTGTGCTTTGTCGTCCCAAGGCTTTAACGGAGTGAATTAACCTTAGACGCTCTTGTCGCTATCTCGTCCCCGTGCGTGTGCGTTCAGAGATATGAACGTAGCCAAACCGCCCTCAAACCCAAGCCTGAATGCGAATCCCCAGACTTTAATATGAGTTTAGTTAAATATGGTCCACGGTAAATTGCTCTCCCGTCAGCACAACGGAGAAGTCATTTTTCTGTAATAATTCAAGTAAAATGTGAGAAGTTTGGAGAAACGGCACTTAAAAATGCTTTATTGTTCTGTTTTGAATGACGTGCGTTTCTTTCATTGTTGTGCGAGCATGAGAAACTTCATTTAAAACAGATCTAACTAACTTCAGCGTTAAAGCTCCCCCTGCAGTTCCCTTGTGAAACTACACTGTCAGAGAACAGACGCAAAAGCTTTGTTTTTGTCCCTCGCGTTTTTTCTTTCTTTCTTTCTTTTGTTGAAATGACGCAGTATAAAGCCACACAAAAACAGTAACGTTGCCAAACATGAAACAAGAGCCAGGGTTTCTCAGGAGAGTTTTCTTTGTGTCGAGGGTTTTTTAAAATGACTGGACTTACGAGGAAGTCGACGACTGTCTCCAGATTCACCTGGTTTTACTTCCATCACAAAGAGGCGCAAAATAACAATTAAAAAATCAATAAAATCCATGTGTCTTCTGCATATTTTCTTGTTTCCGTGTTTTGTACTGTGATGACAACCAATGAAATGTCAGGAGGTTTTAACGCCCGCCGAACGCTGCCTCTGATCGGTCACATTTACAGTACATTTTTATTTATTTTTTTTTTGGGGGGGGGGGGCGTAGGGCTGTCTCCAACTCCTTGTCGTGCTTGCTTTTCTGCTGTTGCGACTCAGAGTTACTGTCAACGTAACGTGGCTTGCTCTGTCACTAACGGCAAATACGGTCATATTTCTTTTTTGGTTACGTTTTCATACTTCAACCCTGAAAACAACATTTTGCAGGCACGTTTTAGCACATTTCTGATGGATCGTTGTCATTGACATAATCCCCAACAAAAAATGTGTTTATACATTTTTGTCAATTTAGGCCACCTCTATTTTCTCTTATATTTTCTTTTTTCTTAATTCTTTTGAAAAATAGGAACCTAAAACATGGAATACATAGATGACATACATAGATGATTTAAAATAAATAAATAAAAATAAAAGCACAATGACATAAAAAAAAAAAATGACGTTCAAAGTCCAACATTTAATTCCAATTTAATCCAAAATTCCTGAAATGTGTCCATTTTGAAATAAATCTGAATGTGAATTTTTCCATCTAATGTTGGCCACCGCTTTTTTCAAAGTATTTTTGTGCATTAAAACCCCCAAAATGAAGTAAATGTATGATAGATGTTTAAAACCACACTCATAGTCCAGCCCTCACACATCATTTTAAGTGTCATTGCATTTCACCTTCTCGTTCTGCGTTTCTCATCCCTCTGGCTCCGTCTCTTGCGCCTCATGAATATCTCGAGCCTTGGTCGGTCTTCAGTGTTTGTGACCGTGCATTTCCACTGCCAATAAAGTACTTCAGCTCACTCCAACTTGGGCTGTGCCATATGTTCTACACAGGATATGATGGAAGCCGCGAGTATACGCAAAATGACCGCGTTTAGTGTCCTCTACAATAAGAAAACTATCCAAAACTCGCATTGTAAAGTGATGTTTCTTATTTTACAGTCCATTCACTTTTTGCGAACCTCAAAAGAGACATTTCCAGACACATTTTATCTTTATCAGGATTAGGACTGTATTATTTGAATAGTCGACTTTTCAAACTATTAGGTTTATTGTACATTGAGACTTTTTAAATGAGTCAAATAAAGGTTGGAATATGGCGACTGAAGGCTTCTAGATACAGAATATTTATGAATAAAATGTATTATTGATGAAAATCTGACATTTTGATTTAATAATGCAGCTGTTTTTGTTGTGAAAGGTCTTTTCATACGTGTTTTTGAGTCCGTTTATTCCAGAGAAAACACGACTACACTCTTTTATTATATACTTTACTACTCCTGCTCAGGTGTTTACATTCAGGTTTTATCACTGCTCCTTCCTCTCTTTGGCTTGTGTCTCGCCATTGTTTCATGTGTTTATCAGCGTGGGCTTTAGTCTTTGGATCCAGAGCCAAAGAACCAAACGTTCCAACAGGAAAACCCAAACAATGCAGCGCCCACACCTCGAGAACTTCAAGAGGCAGTGCTGCGGTAAACCAGAGGGAAGGGGGTTAAACTGGGGTTAAACTGGGGTTAAACTGGGACTAAACTGGGACTAAACTGGGGTTAAACTGGGGCTAAACTGGGGCTGGACTAAAGGAAACCAGCCTCAAAGCAGAACTGACGCAGGACTAAATCAGATCTGAACTAGACAAAGGATATATTAGAGCTAAATGGGGTCAAAACCAGGGCTAAACTAGTACTGAACTAGTGTTAAACCAGGGCTAAACTAGTGTTAAACCGGGGCTGAACCGGGACTGAACTAGTGTTAAACCGGGACTGAACTAGTGTTAAACCAGGGCTAAACTAGTACTGAACTAGTGTTAAACCAGGGCTGAACTCGTATTAAACCGGGGCTGAACCGGGCCTGAACTAGTGTTAAACCAGGGCTGAACTAGAGTTAAACCAGGGCTGAACCGGGCTGAACCGGGCCTGAACTAAAGGAAACCGGCTCCAAAGCAGGACTGAAGCAGGACTCCACTGTGGAACTCCTCCAGGTTTATTCTTTTTCCCAAAGAGGGTTTGTAGTTCCTCCTGCAGAAGCAGGGGGCGCTGGGGGGGCTGCTAAATTCCTATGCACATTGTTCCGTGTGTTTTCATTGCCCGCAGTCGCCCTTTGACGCTACTGTTGTTGTGATTTCGGACGTTCCAAAAATAATTTGAATTGAAGGTCTAAACCAGGACCAAACCAAGTGAATTGTGCAGAATTACTCTTTGTGCGTTTAGTGATTCAAAAAACTTTCAACACATATTTTTGCCAACGTTTTTGTTCAGAATTTCAGAATTTGTACTTTTTTAATGAAATCTAATCAAACTAGCTTGAACCCCCCTGAGCCGGGCGGAGTGTCGGCCCCTTTAAAGCTTTCAGCCGCTCTCCGACTCGTGTCTCCTTCTGCTGAAATGCTTTTGGTGGCGCTGGTTTTGGAGGACGCTCAGACCTCCGGAGCGGACCATCGTTTTTCTCTCCGCGAGACGAGGCGCTTGTGTCTGTCAGAGGAGAGTATCGGACGTGATCGATTGCACCGCCGCGGTTTTGTGGGGGGGCCGCCTGGGCCTTTGGCCTTTAGTGTCGCACAAAATACTTCAGATCTGGTTCAAGAATGATAAAACCACTATTATATTAGATCTTTTGAGTACAAACTTATTTACCAACCTGAATCAAACCAGGCCTAAACCAGAATCAAACCAGGCCTAAAGCAGAATCAAACCAGGCCTAAACCAGAATCAAACCAGGCCTAAAGCAGAATCAAACCAGGCCTAAACCAGAATCAAACCAGGCCTAAACCAGAATCAAACCAGGCCTAAACCAGAATCAAACCAGGCCTAAACCAGAATCAAACCAGGCCTAAACCAGAATCAAACCAGGCCTAAACCAGCACCAAAGAAAGTATAAACTAGTACTAACACAGAATCAACCCAAAACATAGATACATGTAATATTTGGAAGAAGGGCCACGGCCTGATCAGAGCGTTTGCAGGGCCTGATCTGGCCACCGGGCCGTAAGTTGAACAGATTTAAGTCATAGCAAAAATACTTCAAAATAGATGATTTAAAATGATAGAATATTAGAATGTTTAAAAAAGTGTGCTGTGCGATTAATCGTGATTAATCATGTTTCAAATGTGTGATTAATCGGATGAATTGACACACTCGTTTTTATTGATACCTTTTTTTGATTTTCTCAGCCACACATGTGCAACGCCCTTAACCACTGCACCACCGGCACAACTATCATTTTAAATCAAGTCTATTGTGTCGTCAAGGCCGGATTTTTACGTCTCTGTGGGAGAAAAATTTCCCCGAGAACTGTGAGGATGAAGTGATGAAGTGATGAAGTGATGAAGTGATGAAGTGGACACAATAAAACCTCTCCAGGAGCACATTGGACACTCGTTTCCCGTGCGAACGCTTCCGGGCTCGGGAGAACAAACTGCGGTGTGTGTGTGTGTGAGTGTGTGTGTGTGTGAGTGTGTGTGTGTGTGTGAGTGTGTGTGTGAGGTTTGTGTGTCGTTGTAGTGGTGCGGCGCGCCGCGGCTCGTGTTTTGTTTGGAAAAGGTTTTACTGGGACTCTCCCGCTTTACGATGATTATGTCGGCGGGCACTACGGTGTCGGCGTTAACGTCCCCGACAGGTTTCGCTCCAGACGGTCGTTCCAGGGCGAGTGCGGGGAATGTATAAAGAAGCCCCAGAGCGAGTCGGGAGCCGCTGAGGACACGGGCACGGGCGGACGAGCCGAGGGGACGAGCCGAGGGGACGAGCCGAGGGGACGCTGGCCAGAAGTGCTGACGTTTGCCTCTTCTCTCACTCTTCAATAGTGTGTGTGTGTGTGTGGTTGTGTGTGTGTGTAGTGCGTTGTGTGTGTGTAAGTGCGTCTGTAGGTGCGTTGTGTGTGTAGGTGTCGCTCGTGTCCCAGATAAAGAACACAGCTGCTTTCGTTAGATATTAGTCTTTAAAGGCGCTGTACCTGAGTTTTACCGTCGCAAAACCTTCACAAAAACAGAATTTGTTAGTTTTGTTTAACGGTTTGTGTTTTGTGTTGTGTCTCTTTTGTGTTGTGTTGTGTGTGTTTTGTGTGTTGGTTTGTATTTCCTAACGCGTTCCGAACGTCCTAAGTATCCACCCCCACGAGTTTCTAGTCGTGAAACACGTTTCACGACTTGCGGAGGCCAGAGCGGTAACGCTAACGACTAAGCTAGCATGCTAACAGTACAGAATGTTTGGGTCCATAACTTAAAACATAATTACCTCAATATGTTTCCCATCAATAATACAATGTAAATGACCCATATTCATGTGTCTGAAGTAACGTGACACACTCGTTGCTACTGCCATCTTGAGGACAAAAGCTGCATGTTCTCTGTGGGCCGTAACAAAACAAAGGATTTTTTTTCTCTTCTGTCGCGCCCCCAAAGACCCCGTTTGTCCACAAATGTGTGACTGTGGTCAGAAGGGACCAGTGGACTTACAGACATCACTCTCAGGCTGAGCTATTTGTTTCAGGTCGTTAGCTGCTAATGCTAGTGGCTATGCTAATGAACGCTAGCCTACTCGCAGACGGTTTGAAGGAGCCTCATGTCCAACAGTCCAACAGGGTTATATTTTAGGATCAGACACAAAGTCCGTGCTCTTAAAGCTTGTCTATATAAAGTTACTTATGGACTTAACTCCAGTAAAAGTGAAAATGTTGTGACTAAAGTTGAGTTTAATGCTGTTTAGAGTAGACCTTTTCCCAGTTCGATCCTGGCAGTGTCAATAAGATAAGGGACACCAGAGAAAGGATGCAGCGTCTTATCGGCGCGGCGAAGGGCGCTGTGAAAGCGCTGACTCGGGCCGGGCCGAGCGCAGACCGGTGTTTTTGTGTTTTAGGTCACCTCGAACTCCAGCAGAGGTCGCGGAGATAATCCTGAACGCCCATGGGTGCTCTCGGATCCCGTCGCCGATAACAACCGGGCCTTTTTACGTAGAAAGTGATGAGTCGCGTCCGAAGCAATCTACTACAGGCCAAAATAGGGACAACTTTGCTTTATATATATGTATTTAAAGACCATGTGACCGTTTAGACGACACATGCGACTAAAACGCACTGAACACAATTATATTTCAGATTTGACTCAACATTTGGCCCGTTTGTCTCCAGTTTGAACCATTTGTGTAAAGTTTAGATAATCGTACTTCCTGGTTGGACACGAGCACAAATATGACACAGGTAGAGGTCATTCCACAGCTGTTACCTAGCAACCAGACTGTAAACAAGAGCCCAAATCCACGTAAACGACACAACAGTTCTGATCTGACACAATAACACCGTAGAACACCTTTATTTAGTCCAACGAGGGTTTAAACTGTCAGTTAGTGTGTCAGTTAAGTGTCGCACGCTGATGACATCACAGAGGGAGTCAGCTCCACTTCCTGTCATTTTAAACTCTGATTTTTCAACATTTTCTTCCCAAACTGCAACTTAACGGAAGTAAAACGGTGATAAACATTTACCACAGGTGCCCTCCCACCAGACGGAGTCGGAGTCGGACAGAACCTTCACGTGGACTTTAAAGACAACAACACAAACAACGTGGACGATGTGAAATGACAGTTTGCTAAGTTACGCATCAAAAATACAAATTCTTACGTGGGACAGTTTGACGATGTGTTTGTCTACAGTTGATATTGAGTATTGGCGTCGGTTTCCGTATCCAGAGCGGAGACGTTTGCCTAAATGAAGTAGAATGTAGAGTTCAGGGATATATCGGTTGTGTAGTATCGTATTCTGTCACGCCCAGATCGTCCTCGCTGTCTCCTTTTTGGAGCAGACTCGTGAGTAAAACTGGAAATACAAGAGCGATCAGACCCAGACATACTTTTACTGAAGCGACAAGTTTTGATTTGTGCACTTAACTTCAGTTTGAGACAGATTCGTGTGCCTGGCTGGGGTTAGTATGTACATATCGGTATCGGTTATCGTCCTCAGCAGCGAGACAATTATCGGACATCGGTATCGGCTCAAAAGAATCTGAACAAAGTGGAGTTCTATTAGAAAACGGTTGATGAAACAGAAATGATGTGTAATCATTTTTAAAAAAATTATTTAAAAAAATCTATGTACAAAGTGATGTTTCTGCACTTTTGTGGTCAATTTTTACAATCCATTCATGATGTTGTGCGATTCTTGAACCTCAGACACACACTTTGTCGCATTTTGTCGCATTTTCGAAAACACGATCTGATGATTGTCGACATCTGTCAACATCGGTTCGACGCGCAGTGATTCGAACTCGTCTCTTGCCCAAACGTCCTCGCGGATGTCGTTTCCCTGTCCAATATCGAGCGTTATGACATCGTAGCTAACGGCCCGCGACACGTGTCCAGCGCCGCGGTCCGTTCGTGCGGCGCTGCCAACGATCCGCGGCTCTTGTTTTTGTTTTCCTCCTCCGCAGCTCCGCTCCTGACATCTCCCTCCTCCACAGCGCCAGTTTAATTAGCAGCCTGTAATTAGCGCTACGCGGCTAGTGCTCTGCAAAACACCACCTTTAGCAGTCGTAATGGGCCGTTTACCAGATGAGCACAGTTTGAAGTAGCAGTGAAAAAAAGCCCCCCACGCTTTTGAAGTTTGTAGCTGGTGGTTTTGTGTATCTGAGTAAACAGAACTGGTCAAAATGATGTTCGACGGGCTGGGTTCTAATACTGAGTTTAAATAATGCACATTGGCTACGGTCACACTGCAGGTCAAGTCTGATTATTATTATTATTTTTTTTAACAGCCCGAATCTCAGTTTTATTTATTTATTAAAAAAAAAAAAGCAATTTTTTTTTTACAGAAAACAAGGGATACGACCAAAGGACAAAACATGATAATACATAATAATGATAATAAAGACACAATGACAACAATATCATGACATAAAAGTCCAGCATTTAAGTCCATTATTAATAAGAAATAATAATTAATATTGATACATATTAATTGATACATCATAATGATAATAATAATAATAATAATAATAATAATAATAATAATAATAATAATAATAATAATAATAATTAAAAAAAAAGACACAATGGCAACAATATCATGACATAAAAAGTCCAGCATTTAAGTCAATTTTAGTCCAAATTTCCAGATTTTTTTCCAAATCTGACCCTGGCCACGTTCACATGTGGCACTAAATCTGATTCAAATCTGATCTTTTGCAACGTGACAACATCAGAAAAGGCAGACCACATTTATCTTGACTTCTTTAAATTGGAAAACACTGGAACGAAACAGATGAACCGTTCAAACGCCTGACAAGACGACAGCAGAGAAGTGAGAACTTTTGCCTCTCAAAGACAAAAGATAAAGACCACTATCGCATGAATAAACGGTGCTTCCTCTTTACGGTCTGTCTCCTGGTTCTGTCCTGTTTCTCCTCCACATCACACACTTTAGGGCTGTTGCCAGTGACTTCGCTGACTGAACACACCAGAGGGTTTGGAGCCCGACCCGCCACGAGCTCAGGAAGCGTGGCCCGAGTAGAGATTATTTATGTCTGTGTGACTCGGTTTCCACTCTTTGTCCAGTCGCAGCTCCAAAACAACAAAACCCAAGGGCCGGACATGTTGGAATGGTACGGGTGGTTACCACGGCCAATCGGAGCAGCTAGACGTTGCCTAGTGACAGCGCTCGACCTTACTTTTTAGCCCCGCCCTAAAAAATGACAAGGAAAAAATGTTTTCATTTTAGGTGGTTTTATTCCACTAAATGACTAAAAGACATGGCTTGGCTTGGTCCTGGTTTCTGTTTAGACCTGGTTTAATACTGAACTACACCTTGTTTAGTCCTCTTTTAGATCTCGTTTAGTCCGGGACTTTACTCCTGGTTTAGGCCTGATTTACTCCTGGTTTAGGCCTGATTTACTCCTGGTTTAGGCCTGATTTACTCCTGGTTTAGGCCTGATTTACTCCTGGTTCAGGCCCAATTTACTCCTGGTTCAGGCTAGTCCTGGTTTAGGTCCCGATTTACTCCTGGTTTAGGCCGATTTACTCCTGGTTTAGGCCCGATTTACTCCCTGTTTTAGGCCGATTTACTCCTGGTTTAGGCTGATTTTACTCCTGGTTTAGGCCGATTTTACTCCTGGTTTAGGCCTGATTACTCTGGTTAGCCGATTTACTGCCCTGGTTTAGGCCCAATTACTCCTGGTTTAGACGCTGATTTACTCCTGATTTACTCCTGGTTTAGGCCTGATTTACTCCTGGTTAAGGCCTAATTTACTCCTGGTTTAGGCCTGATTTACTCCTGGTTAAAGCCTGATTTACTCTGGTTTAGGCCCGATTTACTCCTGGTTTAGGCCTGATTTACTCCTGGTTTAGGCCTGATTTACTCCTGGTTTAGGCTGATTTACTCCTGATTCGGCCTGATTTACTCCTGGTTCAGGCCTGATTTACTCCTGGTTTAGGCCCGTTTACTCCTGTGTTTAGGCCCGATTTACTCCTGGTTCAGGCCCGATTTACTCCTGGTTTAGGCCGATTTTACTCCTGGTTAAAGCCTGATTTACTCCTGATTTACTCCTGTTTAGGCCTGATTTACTCCTGGTTAAGGCCTAATTTACTCCTGGTTTAGGCCTGATTTACTCCTGGTTAAAGCCTGATTTATTCTGGTTTAGGCCCGATTTACTCCTGGTTTAGGCCCGATTTACTCCTGGTTTAGGCCCGATTTACTCCTGGTTTAGGCCGATTTACTCCTGGTTAAGGCCTGATTTACTCTGGTTTAGGCCTGATTTTTTACTCCTGGTTTAGGCCTGATTTACTCCTGGTTCTAGGCCTGATTTACTCCTGGTTCAGGCCTGATTTACTACTCCTGGTTCAGGCCTTGATTTACTTCCTGGTTTTAGGCCTGATTTACTCCTCCAGCGTCAGTCAAACTGGAGTGCCGTTTGTGTCGTCTTTGTGTTTTCTCACGACTCTGAGTCTGACTCACTGCTCGAAACATCAATGACGACTCTTTTACACAGATTTCACAAAAAAACAGACAAAACCAGACTCTTCTGCCCACATTTTGACCTGGTTTAGTCCTGCTTTATGCTGGTCTAGTCCTCGCGTTTGTCCTGCTTTAGACCTGATTTAGTCTTGCTTCATTCGTGGTCTAGTCCTGATTTAGACCTGGTTTAGTCCTGCTTTATGCCTGGTCTATTCCTGCTTTAGACCTGCTTTAGACCTGCTTTAGACTGCTTTAACCTGCTTTAGACTGCTTTTAGACGCTGCTTTACCTGCTTTAGTCCTGCTTTAGTCCTGCTTTAGTCCTGCTTTAGTCCTGCTTTAGTCCTGCTTTAGTCCTGAAAATTAACTTAGCTGGTATATCGAAGTAGGTTTTGGTCGTAGGTTTTTTTAGCTCTGGTTTCATCTGAATAGTCCTGATTTAGTCTTGATTTAGTCCTGTCCTAGTCCTGTTGTAGTCCTGGTTTATTGCTTAAAAATCTTATCTCTTTTGAAAGCTTCACATTTTCTTATCGGCAATGTTGTTTTTTTGTTGGAATGCAAATAAAAGAACTTGAACTTTGGTGTAGTCTCGGTTTAGACCTGGTTTAGTCCCCGTTTAGACCTGCTTTAGACCTGGATTAGACCTGGTTTATATTCTTTCTCTGGACAGATTTTCCCTCAATCGTTTTCCTCGCTCTGAAGTTGACGTCGGCCTTATTTGCTTTGCTCGTGACGTGTTCAGGCTCATGAACGTGTTCAAGCTCATGACGTGTTCACATACGTGTTCAAGCTCATGAACGTGTTCAAGCTCATGACGTGTTCAAGCTCATACGTGTTCAAGCTCATGTCATGATGTGTTTAGGCTCATGATGTATTCTGGCTCGTGTTTATGCTCATGATGCGTTTTATGGCTCATGACGGGGTTTTGGCTCATGATGAGTTTACGCTCATGAACGGGTTTGGCTCATGATGAGTTTCGGCTCATGATGGGGTTTTGGCTCATGATGAGTTTACGCTCATCGAGGGGTTTTGGTCATGATGCGTTTATGCTCATGACGGGGTTTTGCTCATGATGCGTTTATGCTCATGATGGGGTTTTTGGCTCATAATGCAGTTTTACAGCTCATGACGGGGTTTTGGCTCATAAATGAGTTTACGGCTCATGGAGAGGGTTTTGGCCCATAATGAGTTCACGCTCATGATGAGTTTACGCTCATCGACGGAGGTTTTGCCATAATGAGCTTCACGCTCATTGATGAGTTTTCGCTCTCAGAAGCGGGGTTTTGGCTCATAATGAGTTTACGCTCATGACGGGGTTTTGGCTCATATGTTTACGCTCAATTGACGGGTTTTGGCCCAGAATGAGTTCACGCTCATGATGAGTTTACGCTCATGACGGGGTTTTGGCTCATGATGAGTTTAACGGCTCATGACGGGGTTTTGGCTCAGTGATGCGTTTATGCTCATAGACCGGGGTTTTGGTCATGATGCGTTTAAGCTCATGATGGGGTTTTGGCTCATAATGAGTTTACGCTCATGGACGGGTTTCTGGGCCTCATAATGAGGTTTACAGCTCATGATGAGGTTTTGGCTCATAATGAGTTTACGCTCATGACGGGGTTTTTGGCTCATAATGAGTTCACGCTCATGATGCGTTTTTGGCTCATGATGCGTTTACTGTGTGAATTTGAGCCTTCACTTTCCTCCATGAAAGAGCGGCTGGTCTGCTCCTCTCAAAGTCTGACGCGCGTGTTGCTCTGGAGAAATGGACTTCAATGGTCGTTTTCGAGCGGACAAATGGCTCATTTCTGTCGTGCGTTTGATTGTTCTTCTTGTGGCGTGAGGCGGGTGAAAACGACGTTCACATTCCTTCTGCGGCAGCTTCTCTTTTTCTTTTTTTTTGTCACATTTTTAAAGGATAAGAATGCAGATGGAGTCAAAGCCGGTCGGACAAATCGTTCTTTTGTTGTTGTTCGGGAGCTGGTTTTCTGAAGTCTTCTTTGAGGGGGGAATAAAAACACTGGGGGTCAAAGACGAGCCTCGGTTACCACGGAAACCGACGACTCCTGCGCCTTTTCAAAAAGAGACGAAAGGGGAAAATAAGTATTTAAGGCGCGAGACACTGCAGGCAGAACACTTTTTTTTGTCCGTTTTGTCTCTTTCATGTGGAAACAACAAAACTTAAAGATGTTTTAATTATTTCATATTTACCAAACGGTGTGAGTCGGATTTATTACAGTTCAGGAAATAATCTAAATGAAACAAAACGAGGCAAAATCGTCACGTTTACGCCAGTTTTCAGTCAGATCTAGTTTAGTCACAAACTGAACAAACTGACGTAAATGTGTTTGTGTCTAACATGTGGACAAAATGAAGACACTTTTAAACCTGCTCTGTCCATTTTTCACATTTAAACGGCCCAAATATGTGACATTTGGGCCGTTTTCACACAGGAAATGCCTCATTTCTGTGTGAAAACGTGACGTGATGAAAAACGTGTAACACATTTGTTTCTTACATTTACGAGAGCAAACGACAGCAGAAGTTTCACACTGATTTATTTAAATGTAGTTTTTTCACTCATTCACCTGCAGTGTCTGGACTTAAAGGTGTATTTGTTTCCTGGTGGAGGGTCGTCTCCTTATTCAGAGAAAGTATTTCAATCGTAGTTGTTTTTATTGCCTAAAAATAGATTGATTTGGTGGCGTTTTCACTGAGATTGTTGAGTTTCTTCATGAAGAAAGGTTCCCGGACCCTCGATAGTCCAGCTTTAACATCAGTATTTGGTTTGCACTTACCGTACTTTCCGCACTATAAGGCGCACTGTCAATGTCCATTTCCGTTCATTTTTCATACATAGAGCGCAACGGACTGTGAGGCGCATTAAGCGAAACAAAACAGTCAGTTAGTCAAACTTTATTAAACTTTAACTCATTCAGCTCAACATTGTTCAAACGTTAATGAGCACATTCACAATAACTCAAAATTGTTCAGTTATAATACAACACAATACACAATATGAATGAATTAATCCATCTATAGTGCGCACTGGATTATAGAGCGCGCTGTTGTTTTTCGAGAAACCGAAAGGCTTTTCAGTGCGCATTATAGTCCGGAAACTACGGTAATTGATTGACATTTGGCCATTCATAAACAGTGTGTCATATCATGTTTTGAAACAGAAATTTACTGTCAGAAAACACCAAAATTAAACCCATATCAGCATTTAATCTAAATATGTTTTCATCCTAGTGATTTTAACGATAATAATGATGATGATGATGATGAAGTTTTTTCTGAAGCGTGAATCCTTTTTTTAAATTTTAATCCACATTTTTACTTTATAATGACAGTCTTTTGCATGAGACGTTTTCTTGTTCACTTCATTCCGCTCGCTTATTGATCCACAAGAGAAACTACTTGACGAATAACTGAATAAATAGCGTTCTGTTGTTCATTTTCTCATTGGTTTGAGCTTTCATGTGCAGGTTCATCTTGTCTCACTGCATCAGATGTTGAAATGTTCCACAGTACACAGACGCTGGTGTGGTTCCTCTGGCTAAAGGTACTCGGTTCTTGGTACTGTTTCTGTTCAGCTTCCTTTTGTACGCAGCGTTTTGAGCACTTTTTTTCCCGTTTAAACGCTATAATATAACATTTTTAAGTTGTTATTACAAATTGTTATGGCAACGGTCCTGGTTTTCCATCATACTAAAACCCATGGATAATCTGAATTGGTTTGAGCTGGAATCAAACACGATCCATGAGCATAAAGAACTTAAACTCGAATAGACTTAAAGGACACTTATTCTGCTCCTCTGACCCTGTTCTCACGTTGTTCCTCACCACAAACACATCTGGAGTCACACTTAGCCTCATTCACACCAGTTTCACACCTCAGTTAGACAGTCCTCTCCCCTCCGAGCCTCAAAAACACTCCGTTCTGAATCTCCCCGATGTGTGATGTCATAGTCGATCTGTGACGTGGCTCTGTGAATCTTTTTAAACTTCAGAAACCATCTCCAGACTCGTTCTCGTCCAATCACGATAAGTACAACTGCGTGGCTTAAACTTCCTCTGCAGCCAGTAGATGGAGACAAAGCTCAGTTCCTCCTCTGGCGTCTCCCAAGGCGGCGGCAAAGTTATATTGTTTTTTGTATACATTTCTTGGTTCTAAAACATGAAATACCAGATAAAATGGCTTCAAGAGCATGTTTAAAGGCTCAGAACGACACAAACGATGCAGAATATTTGTCCTTTAAATGAAGTGGATTTGGCGGAGCAGTGTCTCTTTGTGTGTTCAGCGCCCCCTTCAGTTTGTGGGGCGAAGCAGCATTACTAAAACACAGACTTGTTCTTGGATATCCTAACATGAATTATTTGACTCTGGCCTCGACTCGCGCCTCGTTCTCCTGCTCTAACTCTTTTAAATCTGCTCCCACTCTGCCCCCATCTCCACTCTCTCCCCCCATCTCCCTCCCTCCTCTCCCCTCCCCTCTCTTTCTCCCTCCCCCTCTTCCCCCTCTCTCCCCCCTCTCCTCTCTCCCTGTCCCTCCCCCTCTTCCCTATGTGTGTGTCTCCCCCCCCTCTCCCTCCCCCCCTCTCCCAGCAGACCCCTGTGTGCTGGTGAAACGGTCCTTGCTGAAGATACGAACCTGATCATATATTTTTAGTGTTGAACTCGTTGGACTTTAGTTTTCAGCTACAAGTATTTACTTATTCATCGTGTTGTGCTTCTTATCGCCATAGCAACATGAGCTGCACTTTATAATAACTGGACCGTAATTATCCTTAACAAAGCCTGAACAAAGACTTGAGCAATAATGAGCAATAGTTTAATTGAATGATTCAGAATCGTTCTTAGTAAACTGTGTGTACATTATTCATCATTCATGTATTTATGGACTTTATTTAAGCCGTCAGAACCCGCTCAGACCGAGGGTGAAAATATGGAATCGGAAAATCACAAAAACATTTTGAATCATGAATGAAGTCCATGTTTTATTGAGCAGAATTAAGGTGTCATTAGTAAGTGGTTCTGCAAAAGCTGCACTATGTCACTTTTCTGGTGGACAAGCGGCTCGGCTCTACGGAGAATGTCAGTGCTTCATCTGCAATGCTCAACAGTGTGCATTAAACGTGTCCATCTCCATGGAGACTAGCAGGTGACACACCGCCACTGAGCGCCGCTAAAAATGTCAGTACGGTATTTTCCGGATATAAGTCGCTCCCCGGCAAACTGGAAAAGAGGTGCAACTTGTAGTCCGGAAAATTCGGTATTTTACATATGTTTATGCGGGTTGCGCGGCGTCTGCGGGGCGTCTGCGGGGCGTCTGCGGGGCGTCTGCGCAGTCTGAAATCCGTGGGTGTTTCTGGCTCCCCGTGCTGAGTCTTCATGTCTTTATTTAGCTCCAGAGTGGTTTGAACCGTCCCTGCGTTTCCTCTTCCTCTTCTTCTTCCTCCTCCTCCTCTGTGTCGCGCACTCACAGCTGGAGTTTGTACTCAAGACTTTTCATGTGTCATTATCCCGATGCGTGTCCAGAGTTCACCTTCGGTTCATGTTCGTGACCGGTGAAAGCCGATGAACATATGATCTGAAATGTGTCGTGTTTTGGTTCTTTTATCGCTCGAAACGCATCAAAACACAACGACGTCATAACACGGCCCAGCGCGGACAAATGACGCTCTTTTGGTTGTTTGCCCGCCTTATCTTTGTGTCAGTGCCAGATTAACACTTTAGAAATTGCCTCGTCCAAACCGTAGATGTTTGTTTTCCCCTTTTTGCCGAGGGGAAAGAGTGGGACGGCGCCCGGGCGGTCTCGGGCGTTGCCTCGGCCCGTTCCCCCCGTCATTAGTTTTGTTCTACTGTGAGCCTGAATATGCGAACTTACGCCTCGGAATGATAAACCCCCAAAATCCCCCCCAAAAACACACACCTACAGCCGCACCTGCTTTAAACGCGCTCTTAATGAAGTGGGACGTCGTTTCTGCCGACGAAACCCCCCGGGACCAATCCGCAGAAGTGTCATCGCTTTACGAGTTGTGTTTGGTGAAATGTGCAATGTATTATTATTATTATTGTTATTTCACCCAAAACACTAAATGTGATAGAGCTCCCCCTGCAGGCCCCTTGTGAAGAGAGCAGATGCAGTATAATATAAGTATAATCGCACGCAAAGCCAGGGTTTCTCAAGAGAGTTGTCTTTGGGTCGGTTTTCCCTTTACAGGCAGCAGGGGGCGACAAAATGCACTGCAAATGCCCTGGACGTGTATGTTAAAAAGTTTTAGGTCTCATTTAAACCGGGACGTGCGCAAACTAAAACGGAACAAAGAATACATTTTAATCTCAATTGAATCTGATTGAAGTGCGTGTTTGCGTGGAAAACCTTTGTGTCCCGGACCCCACTTTGGAAACCGCCGCGCGAATCCAAAGCAGACGTTTTAGCCGTGGTTCATCCCTTTTGCGAGGGGGGGCTACAGAAGCCCACAAGGGGCACGTTCCTGTCTGAATGCCAGAGTTGGGGGCGCTGAACTCTTCGTCTCGGCGGATCAACTTGGCAACAGAAGAAGCGGTTATTCATTTATGAGCCGTCTGGCAACCGCAGAGAACAACCGTGAAGTCAAAGAAGGCCACGGAGTTTAAAGGTGCTCCGCGGAACTTTTCTGCTGCTGATGTCACTGCTCTGTCTGTAATGCTGCACCTTGTGGCATTAAACTGGGCGAGGACTTTTTATAGCACCAAAATAACTCCGAAAAACTTGCGTTGTACTGTGAGCGGGGTCGCCTCTCCACAGATCTGACCTGTAACTGAGACTGGAAAAAGTGACATAACTAACTCTTAAATAAAATCTTGAAATAATAACAATAATAATAATAACAATAATAACAACAACAATAATAATAACAACAACACTAAAAATAACAATAATAATAACAATAATAATGACAATAATAATAATAATAACAATAATAATAACGACAATAATAATGACAATAATAATGACAATAATAATAATGACAACAATAATACTAATAACAATAATAATAACAATAATAATAATAATAACAATCATAATAATAATAATGACAATAATAATGACAATAATAATAACAATAATAATAATAACAATAATAATAATAATAATAATAATTCTGACTTAGTTTAGTGGCGTAGAACCTGTGGTAAATGTTTATCACAGTTTTACCGGTACTTCCGTTAAGTTGCATTTTGTGAAGACATTTAGAAATATAAGAGTCTAAAATGACAGGAAGTGGAGCTGAATCCCTCTGTGATGTCATCAGTGTGCGACGCAGAGACAGTTGACACTTAACTGACGCACTAACTGACAGTTTAAACCATCTTTGGACTAAATCAAGGTGTTCTATGGTGTTATTGTGTGTCAGCTCAGAACTGTCGTCATTTATGTGGGTTTGGGTTGCTAGGTAACAGTTGTGGAATGACCCCTATTAGTGCTATTATTGCTCATGTGCAACCAGGAAGTACAATCCTCAACTTTACACAAATGGGTCAAACTGGGGTCAAACTGGGGTCAAACTGGGGTCAAATGTTGAGTCGGATCTGAAACGTAATTGTGTTGTGCGTTTTAGTCACATGTGCGTTTGACCTGTCACATGGTCTTTCATTATTTTTGTTTTCTCAGCACCACGTTGATGCACTTGTCAGTCACGAGTCATGACATTTTATAAACCAAGCCGACACGAAAGAAACAGTCGAATAGATTGGCTCAAAAACGCGGCGGCGGCGTCACGTTTCTCAATTATCGCGCCGAAATGCCTCGAGGAACCGCGCCACGTCGCCTGTCATTCATTCCCAGTTAAAAATCTGCTCTCATTAACATTTCCGAGGGTTCGTTACGTAATGATTCATTTTTCGGCCTCGAAGGTTAATTAATTTTCCCCCTCGCTCGCTCGCAGTTCGTCTAAACGAGCGCGCCCGCATTCCTAACCAGATTTGCCCGAGGCCCGGTTAGAACGTCAAATGTGTTCGTTTTTTAAAAAAGTGCCTTGCTCAAGCGCCCCCGAGCGGAAAGGCGATTTGTTCAAAAGTGGATTTTTTTTTTTTTTTACCAGCGGGCGAGTTCACTGGACGAGCTCGACAAACTGGGATCGGGGAATGTTGTGTTGGTTAAACGACTTTTTGGCTAAAATGAAGAGAATACAAAAAGAAGAAGAATGACTAATGATATGATTTGATAATTGTAATGTTTATCTGGACTAAACAGACTCTAAAACGAAAAGAGCTTTTATGACAAAAAAAAAGTGGCATCATTAAATCGAAATCATCAATTATAGTCTACTATCGACTCGTTAGTATGCGCATTTTAGATGTGGATTCTATTGACAACTGAACAACCTGGATTAATAAAGTAAAAAGAATAAATAACATTGACCTTTATGACCCGTTTGCGTGATTTTTAGCCAATGCCATTTTCCGATATGTCTCTTTCCAATATTTGTCTTGTTGTCGTGGCCAATAACCAATATTTGCCGATGCCAATATTTAAATCTATCGCAAAGACCACGCATTTAGTCACATTACAGTAAAAACCACAAGTTAACGTTTCACTTTTGTACAAATAACAACCAAATATATTTAACCGGATTATAAAATTAGCCATATTTTTGTCAAATATCGCTTCGTTATCGCCGCTACAATGCCAGAAACTGTATTTTTGTGCGTGAAATTTGACAAAAGCTCCGTGTTCGCCTCAAACCCGCAACATTAGCGTCAACGTTAAGCGCGCAACAGAAGCTGACGGACGCTGCTAATTGCTCGCGACCTTCCTTTAGCGACTCGACGGTAAATAAAATGACATTGCGGCGATCTGCTGTCCTTTTTTGAAACCGCGACACAAACGGAGCGAGGGGTTTTCGCCGTCGTCACAGCGAGTTTGAGCGTTTTGAGTTGTGGAGAAAGCGAAACGACATCGTGTTTCGAACGGCGCGGCGTTTGCGTTTTCTGTCGTCGCGCGGCGCCCGTTTTGTTGTGCTGCAGTTCAGTCTTTTATATTCACGTACGGACACAACCAGGAGCATTAAAGGCGCATATATTTTGCTGTTTCGAAGTGTGAAAAACAGAACTCCAAACATGTGATTTTTTTTGGTCTTTCCCATTCTTCGTCTGTCATAACAAAATCACCTTTTTGTCATTTTTTCAGGCTTTTTGTCATTCATCAGGCTGTCCAAATTGTTAATATATTATATGATTTAGACATTGTTCCCCTTTTTAAAGTTCTGATCTATAAGCCATAATACACATCTTAGTAAAGAGTATTTATAGTGCATTGTTTTGTTTAATTTCTTGGTTATACCTACTAAAACTCTGTATTGGGATTTATTTTTTTGTAGCCACTTTCATACTTTCATACTGAATCTTTTGTGCAGACGTGGAATAAGCTCTCAAACTCTTTCAGTATCTCCGTGACGTAAGCCTGTGCCCGACCCAAACTGCACTCGCAAGACGACAATCGCACAGAGTTCATACACAAAAAACAACAACTATTTATAGAGAAAAGTACTACGAAGCTGTGAATGGAGCTGTGAAAAGGAACGTTAGGGTTCAAGCTTGTCGTCATTTGGAGTCCTTATCTAGTCTAGGTTTAGCTTCAGGTTTAGCTTCAGGTTTAGCTTCAGGTTTAGCTTCAGGTTTAGCTTCAGGTTTAGCTTCAGGTTTTGTCCGATTGTGATGTGTGAACTCGGCCTCAAACTCATGATTCACTCTCAAATCTTCACCTGACTCACTCCGGGCCTCTCTTCCTGTCATTGCTGTTGTCACATGTAAACCCTTAACGTGAATAAAATAATTAGTCGACTAAACGATGAAGTGGGACCGCTCTCGACTGCCGTTTGAACACACGGGTCACATTAATCTGACGTCTACAGCGCTGAGATGTTCTGTTTTTTGTAGAAAAGATGGAAATTAAACAGAGTAAACTGTCAAACGTTGTCAGACAGTGGCAGAAAGTGCAAAAAGTGGTGACGATTTAAACTGATTTTATTTTTGTCAAGTGCGACGGGGGTAAAATATCAATTTTTGCTTATTGAAGACAAAAGATAAAGGTGACTATAAGCAGCACAATCCCGTTATTCTTCTCCACACAAACACAAGGAAACTGATTCTAGTCGCATTTTATCGGCAACGTGAACCGTACTGCCACGCAAACCTGATTTGGGAACACAGTTTTCTCAAAAAGCACATCATGTTTCCCAAATGCTGTTTTCCTTCTGTGCATTTCCTCCACGATCGCGTTGCACAGAACGTATACATCTGTCCGCGGTTCTGACCGGTGGCGCCGACCCGACCTTGACCTCTTTGTTGTCTTTTGTTCTCTCCGCAGCGGCTCACCCAGTACTTGGCCTCGCGGAACACGCTTTTTAACCTCAACAACTTCCTGGACCAAGGAGCTCTCCAAGGTACGACTCGCTCTCCACACTTTTGTACTGAACACAAGAGACGTCGTTAGGGAAGCCAAACGGGCGGGGCGGCGGGGAGGGGGGGGCAGAACTTTGGCTAAATTTGGATCACATTAGCATTAGCGCCACTTGTTATGTTTTAACAGCTTGCGTCGCTAATGTGCGCTCAAGTGTTTTAACAAGTTCGAGAATTTAATAAAATGAACAAATGCGTCACGTGAAAAGAGGTCAAAACGCAGCTTCAAATATTTAAATTTAGAATGTGGAGCATGTTGTTTACAGTAAAAATGCTACAAAAAGAGCTGAAAAAATGTTGTGAATGCTCAAAAAAGGGAATTTGGTGTAATTTCTGCACTTTTATCACATTTGTGTGATAATTGAACCTGAACTGACCACAGACGCGTGTTAAAACGTGTCTTTTAAAACATATTCGAATGTATTTACGAATAGAACATTTGTTATTTTGCTTGGACGGCGTCTTGCATCATCTTTGACACATTTTAGACAGAACAAAATAAATGGTTGCAATTGGAAAATAATGTGCAAATATATGAACTTTTGGTGGTTGAGACGAAAAAGCAAAATCATAATATTTCACATACAAACACATTACAGAATCCTTGTGCGTTTACGATGTATTCATATTCACTCACGTTTACTTTGTCAAATGCGTCTTACTCTCTTTTCTTTTCTGGGCGCAGGTTACGACATGTCGACGTTTATCCGCCGCTACAGCCGGTACCTGAACGAGAAGGCCATGTCCTACAGGCTGGTGGCGGTCGACTTCACCAAGATGAAGAGAGGGTGAGACTTCGGGACGCCTGACAGTCTTGGAGCCAGCGCCTGTAGCCGTTAGCAGTAGCCGTTAGCGTTAGCCTTCACAAATCGCCACGTGTTGAAAGGCGCCGGACCTTTTTAAATGACACGTAGTCCACGAAATGGACTTTTCTGAGCTCTTAACCGTGTTCCGACGTCGTACAAACGCAGCTCGAGTAGCATTTAGCTTCATTCACGCTAGTTTGTCGAAGCCCTCTCCCGCCGAGCCTCAGAAACAACCCCCGTCCAACCGCGATGAGTTGCTCGCCGCCGATATTTCATGTAACTCCCTCTGCTGCCAGGAGTGTTTGATATTGTTTATTTGCAGTTAAAAACCACGTTGCAAAAAGCTCATAAATACATAAATAAACCAGATACAAAGAAACTGACATACAGTAAGTTACAAAACACGAAAAGGACCGTGAAACACTTGACACTGTTGCAGTAATTAAGAAAACAAGTAAACAAAGTAGGTCTAAAAGAGTCACGTAGTTAGTTACAGTTCAAAGCAGTTTGTTACGTCAGTTATGGAGGCGATTCAGAACGGAGTGTTTTTGAGGCTCGGAGGGGAGAGGACGTTCTAACCGCGGCTCATCAAACTAGTGTGAATGAGTTCATGACGAGGAACGGTGCGAGAACAGGGTAAAACAAAAGGGGAAAATGTAGCATAGCGCGCGTCTTTTAACAGTTTTAGTTAGAAACAACACATTCGAAACAGCGCTTGCAATTTGATTCGTTTTTTTTTTCAATATATATAAATAAAATCTCCCAACTCTAGGATTGAGGGAGGAGGCTGCAAAGAGTGTAGAGATGTTCTCATAAAGGTCGGCTGAAGAGTTGGAAAAGTGGATCCTTGCCCAATATGTCTCGTGAAACCGTTTGAGTTTCTTCCTGGTTTAATGCTCTGAATCCCGAGAGACTCAGCCGTTTCCAGACGCCGCCAAACCGTTGTCGTGTTGATTTTTTTTTTTCTTCTTTTTTTTGTTTTGTTCGCAGCTCGTTAGCTCCAGACAAACGCGGCGTCGCCCAAACAAACGTTATTTAGCATTTCCGCCAAAACTTTGCCGCGCTAAACGTCGCGGCGCTCCCGTGATTTTGCCTCTCTCATTTGCATTAGTCGTTTGGACGTTTGCGCGGGGAAAGGGAACGATTATCCACATGGGTTACGGTGGCTTTTAGTTTTCGCTTAAAGGGCTGTGGAACATTTCGCAAACGCATCGGTGGCGCAATATTGGATGTGGCAACAAACTGAACACAACACATCAAGGAAATGTGCTGTTTTTGAAATGAAAATGTTGAAAAAGCACTTTTTTTTCCCCGGTTTTGTCTTGGTTAAATTTGTATTTTGACAGAGTTTGACTAAGACGTGAACATGTCCGTTTAAATAACTGACAAAACTAAATTGTCGGTGTAATACCTCGTTGGTTTAGGCCACACCTTTTTAAAAAATAAAGACATTGTTGAGAAAAAACATTGTGATTAAACAATTTTTCATGATTATTACTGAGATTGAGACCAAATAACAGTGAAATCTTTCACTTTCTTTGGTTCTCGTGGTCTGTCGTGTGACTGTTTCTCAAGTTTGTGAGCGGCTTCACCAAACTGAACTTTCTGAAAGACAAAATAACGTTAAATGTGACAAAAACAGCCAGAAAAATGAAAGTTCTTTACACACACTTAGGTCGCGTGCGAACCTTTCCGCTGAAGTTGCGTTTCTGTCTGTTTTGCGCAGAATCGACGGCGTGATGAGGACCATGAACGCAGAGAAACTGATCAAGACTTTGCCCATCATTCAGAACCAGCTCGACGCGCTGTTGGATTTCCAGGTACGGCGCCGAAAAGATGCCGCGCTCACCGCAAAAACACGGCCTTTGTCTGAGTCAAAATGGTTTCAACCTTATTTGACTAAATATCGGCCTTTTATTTGGGCCATTTTAGATGTTTTAGAGAACGAATGACACTTTAGAACACTTTTCTACATCGCACAGTATAACGTGGATCCACCCATACCACCTGTGGCCCTTCTGAAGTCGCACACTTCCTGGTCTGGTGCAAAGTGGTCCCATTGGCTGCTGGAGACCACATGAAAGCCACTTTCCGAGATGAAAATCATGTGAAAGTAACACCAGATCTAAACCAGGTATAAAACAGGATTATGCCAGGTCTAAACTAGGGCGGAACCAGGTCTAAAACGGGACTGAACCAGGTCTAAATTAGGACTATTTCAGCTCTTAACTAGGACTGAACCAGTTCTAAAACAGGACTGATCCAGGTCTAAAACAGGAAGGAACCAGGTAAACTAGGAACGGATCCAGGTCTAAAATAGGTCTATTCCAGGGCTAAACAGGACTATTCCAAGGCTTGAAACATTACTGATCCAAGACTGATCCAGGTCTAAACTAGGACTGATCCTTGCTAAACTAGACTGACCATGTTAAACTAGGACTATCCAGAACGGACTATCAGGTAAACTAGGACTGATCCAGGTCTAAACTATGACTGATCCAGGCTAAACTAGGGCTGAACCAGGCTAAACAGTGCCTAGAACAGTCTAAAGAGCTGAACCAGGTCTAAAGTAGGACTGAACCAGGTCTAAAACAGGACTGAACTGAACCAGGTCTAAAACAGGACTGAACCAGATCTAACGGCTGAACAGGTCTAAAACAGACAGAACCTGAACCAGGTCTAAAACAGACGAACCAGATCTAAACAGGCTGAACCAGGTCTAAAACAGGACAGAACCAGGTCTAAAACAGGTCTGAACCAGGTCTAAAACAGGTCTGAACCAGGTCGAAAACAGGGCTGAACCAGGTCTAAAAAGGGCTGAAACCAGGTCTAAAACAGGACTGAACCAGGTCTAAAACAGGATGAACCAGGTCTAAAACAGGCTGAAACAGGTTAAAACAGGACAACCAGGTCTAAAGGACTGAACCAGGTAAAAGGACTGACCGTTCTAAAACAGGACTGAAACCAGGTCTAAAGTGGACTGAACCAGGTCTAAAGTAGGACTGAACCAGTTAAAACAGGACTGAACCTGAACCAGGTCTAAAAACAGATTGAACCAGATCTAAACAGGATGAACCAGGTCTAAACAGGAAGAACCAGGTCTAAAACAGGTCTGAACCAGGTTATAAAACGGGTCTGAACCAGGTCGAAAACAGGTCTGAACCAGGTTAAAACAGGCTGAAACAGGGTCTAAAACAGGACTAACCAGGTCTAAACAGGACATGAACCAGGTCTAAAAAGATCATCCTACAGGTCTAAAACAGGACTAATCCAGGTCTAAAACAGGACTAATCCAGGTCTAAAACAGGACTGAACCAGGTCTAAAACAGGACTAATCCAGGTCTAAAACAGGAGTAGTCCAGGTCTAAACTACTCACATTTCAGCTGCAGTTCTGAGTCGAGCAGAGGAGGCAGAGATTGGGTGGAGATTGTCTGAAATTGTCGGGTGCCTTGTGGTTTGGTTTAAAGTGAATGAAGTTTCTCTGGTGTTTTGAGGTTTTCTCTGCTTCCTGGAAAGCTCGACTTTAAGAAAGAAAGAACAAAAAATAAGAGGGAACAGAACAGAATCTCAGAAAATCTCTTGCTGATTCCCAAAGAACCGACTTAAAAACCTGGTCTACATCAGGACCAAACCAGGACCAAGTTATATAGTTAGTTATGGTGCTGCAATGTGCTTTTTTCTTTTCCGCTTTCTTTTCCGAATCGATGGTGCGACGACGAAAACCATGAAATAAACCCAAATAAACCCAAATGTATCTGAAAACCTGAACACGCTGATGTTGTGCTGGTTGTACTGAAATAACTGAAACAAATAATAAAAAATAGACTGTGAAAATGGGCACAAACATGATCATGATTTCCATTGTATTTGGTTTTGTCTTATGAACAAATAAGACAGACTTTTAACAGATAAAATCACAAGTTCAACAAGATTTATGTCAGATGGTACGTTTTTCCAGTGCTGAAGCTAAACAAATAAAGATTTATTATTATCGTCAACATTATTATTATTATTATTATTATTATTATTATTTTTATTATTATTATTATTTTTATTATTTTTATTATTTATTTTATTTTATTTTTTTGTATTTATTTATGCTGTTGGTCTTTTAAACCGCTTTCAACAGAAAAACCTTTCAACAACAACAGACAGTTTTGTTGTACGTGGTTTGCAAATGTGAGTTGTTTGTGTGTTTTTTGTCTGTTTTTTTTCACCCACACTCTGCGTCCCGGAAAATCATCTCTCGGCTAAAATTGTGAATCCAAATATAGAAACGTTATTACCCCTCCAGTGTCTCCGATCTGACGCTTAGCGGACGCGCCGTGATGTTTTTGTCGAGGGAAAGATTCTCAGGATTCTGTTTCCATTTAAACAGCACAAATGTGTTACGCCATCGAATGTGTTACGAATGTGTTACGCCACGAATTGTTACGCCATCGAATGTGTTACCCATCGTGTGTTCCATCGAATGTGTTACGGCCACGAATGTTGGTATCGCATCGGGTGTACAATGTGTTACGCCATCCGATGTCGCATGGATGTGACATGTGGTTACGCCACGAATGTGTTACGCCATCGAAGTGTTACCGCCATTGAATGTTGTTACAAAATGTTGTTCGCCCAGTCGAATGTGTTACGAATTGTTGAATGTGTACGCATCGAATGTTGTTACGCCATGAATGTGTAATGCAATGTGTTACGCCCAGCAAAGTGTACGCCAGCGAATGTGTACGCCAGCGAATGTAGTTACGCCAACGAATGTGTTACCCAGCGAATGTGTATGAATGTGTTACGCCAACAATGTGATTACGCCAAGCAAATGGGTTACGCCAGCTAATGTTTATGTATGGTACGCCAGCGAATGTGTCCGATTGAGAGGTGTTACGCCAACCAAACTACCGCCACGCGAATTTACGCCAGCGTAATGGTACGTCCATCATAGTAGCTAATGTCGTCTGTGTTACCCAGCAAATGTTAGTTAAGAATGTGCTTACGAATGTTCTTTACGCCAGCAAATGTGATTACACCAGCAAATGCTGTTAAGATGTGTTACGAAGGGTTACGCCAGCAAATGCTGTTACGCCCAGCAGATGTTACCCCAGAGATGTGTTACGCCAGCAGATGTGTACGCCATAGAGTGGTTAAGAATGTAGTTACGCACAACGCATGTTTTACGCCACGAATGTGTTACGAATGGTGTACGCCAGCAAAAGTGTACGCCAGCAATGTGTTACCCAGCACATGTGTTACGCCAGCGCAATGTTTACGCCAGCACATGTGTTACGCCGTGCACATGTGTACAAATTTCACGCCAGCAAAACATTGTGAAAAACATTGTATTTCTTCCATTGTTACTTCTATCCCATATGGACTCTTAAAACCTTTAGTTACTTTAATTCACTCAAAATGCGCATATTAAATGACAAGTTAGCAACATTTCGCATTTGCTCGATCCCGATTAATCATACTTAGCGACTTTAATTGAAGTGCCAAAGTTGTTCCACCTTAGAACTCGTGTTACGCCTCCCTTTCGTGCGTCTGCTCTCAATATCCCCGAATATGCGGGTCGTGTTTCCAGGCCAACCCAAACGAGCTGAACTGAAATGGCGTGATAAACTCGGCCTTCATGCTGCTGTTCAGAGACTCCATTCGGCTGTTCGCTGCCTACAACGAGGGCGTCATCAACCTGCTCGGTGAGTCCGCCCTCTCACAACGTCGCAGGGTTCTAAATGCATTCTGGGTAATTCTGCGGGCCTTAAAGGAGCCCCTACTCACACCAAACTTTACGTGAACACGATTCTGGTTCAGATCTGATTTTAAGCCTGATTTATTACACTTTTAAGTCTAATAAATGAGGCAGAATGAGATTTTTTTGGGCAAATTTCCAGATTCTGAGTCAGATTTTTTTGCAGTTCAAGTAATAAGCTAAATGAGAAAAATGTGGCAAAATTGTCACGTTTACACCAATTTTCAGTTGGATCTAGTTTAGACACAAACTAAATCATAAATCCAAAATCCGCTCTGTAAATGTGTTTGTGTCTAACGTGTGGACATAATGAAGACATTTAAACCTGCTCTGTCCATTTTTCACATTTAAACGGCCCAAATATGTGACATTTGGGCCGTTTTCACTCAGAAAACGCCTCATTTCTGTGTGAAAACATGACATGATGAAAAACGCGTAATACATTTGCTTCTTACCTTTACGAGAGCAAACGACAGCAGAAGTTTCACATTGAGAGCTTTATGTTTAAGTTTTTTTCCTATTCACCTGCAGCGTAAAATAGAAAATCCACCAAACCAAAAAAAATCTTCTAAATATTGATAAATGTCATTATTGTACATGTTGCTTTTGTAAATAGAACATAAACACTGTACATGATGAAACCTTAATGAATACATTTATTTTATTACATTTTTACCAACATCAGAAGGTAATGTCAACGTTCTAAACGCCATCGTTCATTTTGTGTACAATTGAACCGTTTTGGAGTAAAAATAAATACATTATGCACAAATATTGTGTTGTTTGTTGTCCTCTTGACCTTTCACCTGCTGTTTTTCCAGAGAAATATTTCGACATGAAGAAGAACCAGTGCAAAGACGCGCTGGACATCTACAAGAAGTTTCTGTACCGCATGACGAAGCTCTCAGAGTTTCTCAAAGTGGCTGAGGTACTTTCACTCACACATTGAAGTACTGCAGGGGTCCACGGACGCGTACAAGAATATTCGAGACGCTCAGATATTCTGAAGTGTTTGACGTTTGTCCACAAAATACTGGAAAACACGTCCGTTCAGTTCTTGGCGTTCATGACATGTTGTAATGGGCCTGTAGTAGTAGTAGTAGTAGCAGTAGTAGTAGCCGCAGCAGCAGCGCAAAGCAGCAGTAGCAGTATGTGGTAATGGTAGTTTCTCTATTAGCACTAATAACAAAGTTTGTATAATAGTAGTATTAGTAATAGAAGCAGTATAGTGAGTAGCAATGCTCTAGTAGCACTACTAGTAAAGTTTTGGTGCAGTAGAAGTAGCAGTACTATAAATCTCTCTGTCACTGGCCTACATTCTCTGCTCCTCACTACAGTATACAGCTGTTATATATACAGTATATGAATCTGAATATATACATATCAGATATGTATATCAGTATACAGTATATACAGTATGCATACAGTACATCCAGTACGTGTAGCGTGTGAGCCTGAAATAGCCTGAGGATAGCGTCGGCGGCTAAGCTAGTCTCCTCTGCTCTGACAAAGATGGATTCGCTGGAGCTCCTCTGCGCCCAGCGCTTTTCCCATCATGCTCTCTGCTCCTGCCTCTTCAGGACAACACACTTGAAACCATGAAAACCTGGTGTTGGTTCTGGGACGTCGTGTGTAAAAGTCCAACGTCCAAAACGTTATAAAGAAACTAGGATTTTTAGAAATATAATACTTGTAGGACAATGCTGAGTCTTAATAAGCAGGACTAAACTCTCAAACCAGGTCTAAACCGGACCAAACCTGGGGCTAACCCTGATTTAAGTGTAAACCAAGACTAAACTGGACTGTCAGGTCTAAACTTGTGGACTAAAAACGAGGACAGGTCACTTGATTTTCAAAAAGAAATGCAAAAGGATCCTGTTTGGAACCAAACCAGGGCCAAACCAGTTCTCGCCCCATGTCTAAACCAGGACTAAGTCTGATATTCACATATATAGTCAGTATTTTGCGTGCTCCCAAACCGGCAGGAAGCAGTTTTCATCACACGCGCAGTAAAACAAATGTTCCCAATCTGATCCTTTTGTCTGTTCTAAATTACTTTTGGATGGGCCCCTGCAGGCATCGCTCTCTCGGAGACGTTTAAATTAAAACAATAGTGGCCATTGTGTACCAGGTCCATAATTAGGTTTGCTATTTTTAGGTGGAGGAGCTACTTTTAAGAGACGGCCCAGAAAGGCCCGAAGTTCATTCATTTTGATTGTGAAATGTGTTATATAGTTTACAGAGAATCATCCTGAGTTAAGTCATGGAAACAAAGAATTCATGAGTACAAATACTAAAGAGTTCACTTTTCTGGTTTAGACCTTAGACCTGCTTTGGTCCTGGTTTAGTCCTGGTTTAGGCACTGTTTTAGTCTTTTTATTTGCTCCAGGATCTACTTAGTTCTGTTCCTGTTTAAATGTGATCGTTACACGGAAAGAAAGAACTAGACGTGTAAACCAGGTCTAAACCAGACCAAGCCAGCTCTAACCAGGTTAAACAGGTCTAACCAATGTCTAGGCATCGTTCATGGTAATTGGTTTGGTATGATTTGAGCCCAGTTTAATCTAGATGTTGATGTGGTCCTTTTTAGTCCTGTTTTAGTCTGGCTGGTCCAGGTTTGGCTTTGATTTAGTCACAATTTTGTCCAACTAAAGTCTAATGTGGTGTTTGCAAATGTGAACGGACCCTAAAATGGGTCTAAGCAAGATCTAACCAGACCTAGCAGATCTAAACCTGGCCTAAGAAAGATCTGAAACAAGGCCTAAGCAAACTCTGAACCTGGCCTAAACCAGGTCTAAACCTGGCCTAAGCAAGCTCTGAACCTGGCCTAAGCAAGATCTAAACCAGATTAAACCAGATCTAAACCAGGTCTAAGCCAGATCCAAACAGGTCTAAGGCAGATCTAAACCAGGTCTATAGTAACAGATGCTTGAGTAAAACCTTTACTTTTAAAATTATATTATTTAAAGGTGCACTAATGTAACTTCTCTGGTCGTCTATCATTTCTGTGCCTGGAATGTTCCACATTATGGCATATGGGTTACATAACCAGGCCGAGTTACAGGTCAGATCTGTGGAGAGGGGAGTCCACTTACTGTTCAAATACATGTTTTTGGCCAATAAAAAGCACACACAAGCGAGATCAGTTTAATGCCATACTTTGGAACATTCCAGACCACGGCCCCTGCAACTCGAAAAGTTGCGTAGTGCGACTTTAAACGCAATGAAAACATGTTTGACTTTGTTCACAAACAACTGTAAAAGGTTTCAAATGTAAAATGTCCCTGCTGAGTCATTTACTGTATGTCCAAGTCAGTCTAGTCCCAACACGTGTTTATAAATGTCATTACCCATAATCCACCCGCCCTCACCACTGGCCACGCCCCATAATCCACCCGCCCTCACCTCTGGCCACGCCCCATTCCTCTCAGTGTGAGGATCAGAGTCGGTCTGATCCCAAACGTCCGCACATCTTCATGTTTATTTGTGTTGTTTTTACCTTTTGTCACTGCATGAATAATGGATCCTGAATTCTCCATTCTGCCCCGCCCTCTTCTCTCTTCCTCCTCCCCTTTATTGTTTTACTCCTTCATTTTGACGACAGCAAGTTGGAATAGATCAGGGCGACATTCCCGATCTCTCACAGGTCAGTGCTCATTTCATAATCAACTTTTTTCACTTTATTTTGGATTTGTTTGTTTGTTTTTGGTTTTTTTATCTGTTTGTGGCTTTTTTTTCTTTCTGCTTCATCTTTTGTCACGTCGCCATTTTTCATGTCACTGTAAAACTCTTCTTCCCCGCTGGAAATCTGCAACTCTGGACTTTTACAAAACGCTTCCAAAAGTAGTTTAAAGACTTTGGTTTGTGAGGAGAAGGTCCAAACTTACAGGGTCAAATGCACCTCTTAAAGCTGCGAACGGGACTTTTTCTAAATGCATTTTTTATAAATTAGTTAAAGTGCCCATGACAGGTTTTTACGATGTTCTAATTTTCACTCTATCTGGTGTATTTGTAACGGTCGTACATATAAATGATACTTTTACACCGATCGAGCAGGTATTTGTGGTGAAAACGTGGAAAAGTATGTAGAAAATGACAGGAAGTGACATCACAGCAGGGAGAGGAAGTGACATCACAGCAGGGACACTCATTCCAGTCAAAGTTTATGCAGAATTTACACAAAATAAACTACTTTTTTGACGCTCTAAACGTGAATTCAACAAAATAAAGTCGCTCAAATAAAAAAATAAAAACTTAATTTACATTAGATTTGTTTTGGCCCAGTGTCTGCTGGGTAATTTCCTAGTGTGATGTCATCAATTACAAACAGGAAGTGAAATTCTAAACTTAAAAAAATGCAATCATTTTTAGCAAAATTTTGAACATATAAAACTTAACTGCGCTCAACGAGTCGTTCAGACCTGTAGGGGGCGCTTTAATGTTTTCCCTCAAAAGAAGAAACGGAATAATGCAAGCCGGGCTCTGATTGGCTGTGCTCTGGTGGTCCACCCCAGTTTCGACTTGAAAAAAGCTCCTTCAAAAGTGACTGCGGTTTGAGCGACGGTCGCGGTTATTAGCGTTAGCGGCGGGGGTTTGTGAGCGCTAATCACATTGAAACGACACCTTCCTCCAGCTTTAACAGGGAAACTATAGCCACAGCCAATGGGCCAATTATGATCATTGTTCCCAAATCTATGTGTATAAAGATAATTACACTCTATTCCAGGGGGGCCCAACCCCCCCCCAGTGGGCTCAGATAAACATGAATCAGAGCGGTCCAAACCTGACTCTGTGTTACATTTATTTGCAAATAGATGAGGATTAATTGTCTTTTATGAATGTGCTTTCTCTTAATGAACTGCCAGCTTTGCACTTTCTTCATCGTGACCGCTCAAACTTGAATTCACTTTTTGAGATATTTAATACAAAGCCCAAATCTGCGAAAATATGACCAAGAGTCTAATTAGTCCATAATTAGGTTTTCTCTTTCTTCATAACATGGTTAAAAGCCCTGAAAAGCCGCGTCCTTTGAATGCACCTGCTTTGACCCTGATGTTTAATGCAGTGTCGTCTCCGTGAACCTGAGGAAAAAGTCCAGCTCTGTGACTTTTACTCATTAAATATAGATGCTCAAAGCCGTTTTCAACTCCTCTGACGGGGAAAGTGAACGCACCGCTGCCTCCTACAGTCGTGTCCTCAGATCAACCGCCACCGGAACCCCCCGAAACCAGCCCACCGCGCTTTAACGACGGGCCCTTAATCAGCCTGAACCCCCTTAAGCTCAGGGCCGAAACCGTCTGCACTCTCTGTGGAGCCGAGACTCTGTCGGTTTGGACTCTGGGGTCGTTTTTTTTTTTTTTTTTCTGCGACTCTGGGTCTGTTTTTTTTTTTTTTTTTTTTTTGTGCGTTGAGAACAAAGATGACGAGTCTTTCTTTTCACGTTTAACGTCACCAGCAGCATCTGATTCGTGGAACGAACATGAATTAAATTAAGAAAACGTCAGCGCGCTCTTCGGACTCTTGTGAGGGCCAACAAAAATAGCATACATAATAACGACTTAATAATACCCAAACCTTTAATAAAATCGTTACTAAGTGTTTGTTATTATTATGATTTAAAAGACCACATATTAAGCTAAATAACCCTTGTTCTTCATCACAAACACATCTGGAGTCACATTTAGCTTTAATTCACACTCGTTAGTCCTCTCCCCTCCGAGCCGCAAAAACACTCCGTTCTGAATCTCACCGATGTGTGATGTCATAGTCGATCTGTGACGAATTGGCTTCTGCTATTTTTTTTTACTCCACAAGTCATCCCCAGACTCGCTCTGAGACGTTCTTGCCGTCTCACCACGGTCAGTACGACGACTTGCTGAAATGGTCATCTTTCAACTGTGTGTAATTCCCGCCGCAGCCAGTTAGATGGTGCGGAAATTCTGTCAGAACCATAGGAAACGGCAGAGATTTAATGTAGTTTTTTTGTTTGGCATCTTGTGTTTTAGAACATTAAAAACAAACAAAATGTCCTTAAGAGCTTGTTTAAGAGGACTGAGAACGACACAAATAATGCGGAATATTTAAGTTTTTGCTCATGCGTTTTTATTAAGGATTTGTAATTTAACTGACTCACATTTTATTCAATGTTTGTCAAAGTTATTAAACGTTGCCACTGTGTTAACTTTCCTGGAAGAGGGTCCGCCTACCATCTTGTCTCCATGCGGATGCTTTTTTGTCTTGCCAGGGATATGTTCCACAGTGTGGCATTAAACTACGCTGTCCGTCTCTACACTATTTCAGTGACAGATGTCGCCCAAAAAATAACCTCGCGATTGTGTTCAAAGTTATAAGAGTCATTTTTGGCACAGCGCGTGGAGAAAAGTGACGCGGATGCAGCTTTTAAATAGCCTCCGTGACGGTCAACCGTGCGCTTCGTATTTCATTTCCTCTGTTTTTCGCCGCGGTGGTCCAGATGCGTTCTGACGAGTAAGTAATTTCCTCTCGCTCGCTTTCCTTTGTCTGCAGCTCCGATAAACTCTGCTTTCCCCCCCAAACGCTCATTACAAAAGACACGCCGCGCTCCGAAACGGATCGAATTACCGAGAACTTTAGTCCTGCAGAGCTCGGGAGTCTGCGAGGATTGTCTGCGAGGATTGCCTTTTAATTCGCCGACTTCACCAACTTTCTGTAGAAGAGGCGAGTGAAAAGACGCTGCTCGAGCCCAGGCCAACGCTCTACTGCTGATGTTCTGTCGTGAAACTGAATATAACACTTGTTTGTCTCGTGTTAAACGTCACATAAAAGCAAAGCCTCCAAACCACAGTTTAATGTCTTGTGTGTGGAGTGAAAATAAAGTCAATTTCCCATTTGTTTTCCCATAGACTTTTACAACGCATTTAAATATTAAGGCAAGGCAAGTTTATTTGTAGCGCACATTTCGTACACAAGGCAATTCAAAGTGCTTCACACAACAGGAAAATGCATTCAAATCACAAAACCTTCATTTCTATTCATAATTCAATTAAAATATTTTGCTGACATGAATATTTATTTGACATTGCCAGCGTAACAGATGTCTCCGGGATGGGCACTTCGCTTTTAGATCGATCCTTTCAAGTTTAAAGTCACGATGAAGGCTTATCATGTGGTAATTAATGTCTGACAGTTATTTTTAGTGCAAAAACACATATTTACAACCTGAAGTGTGGCTAAATGTTTTGATATTTGTGTGGCGTATACTTAATTAATACATTTTAATTCATTACGACCAGGTTTTGGGCTTAATTTAAGAGTATGGGCTTAAAGGTGCAATGGGCTTTACCTCTAAATCTGATGGTGTTTGTTGCTTTCTGTAAAAGTTTATACTTATTAAAGCTGCAACGATGAATCTGAACAATCATGATTTGGGATTCGACTTTTAAAATACGTTTTTTTGATCATTATTATGGACTAAACAGACTCCAAAACACATGAAAAGACCTTTTATAACAAAGGCAGCGGCATTATTACACCGAAATGTCAAAAAAGAATACATTATTTCAGATTTTCATACTTTATTTGTTAATATTCTCTATCAAGAAGCCTTCAGTCACCATAAATCCACCTTTATTTGGTTAAAAATGATAAAAATAACCATTTCACAGTCGACAACTAAAACAATCGTCAGTTGCAGCTCTAATAACTATGCTTCTTAACCTGTATTATATTGATGATTACGCTGCCGTTACAAAACTGCAAAAAAAAAAAAAAAGCTCCTTATTTCCTCTTGAAGGAGTCAAATGTTTCCCAAAGTGAGTCTGACCGCTGTGGGCGCTCAACGATCCAAACGGCGCAGAGTTTTTGTAAAAGGCGCATTTCTGTCTGCTTTCTTTCCCCTTTTGCTGCGGCAGAAAACAAAAGGAACGTACCTCGTAGGTGTCGCTGTGGCTCCACTGACGTCGCTTCACTCTTCTGCATGCAACGACTCAGCATGATTTTTAACGTTTCCCTCCATCCGCGCCGTTCAGACGTACTGCACGCGCGTCTCATTTCACCAAGGCCAAAGCTCGTCCAATTTACACCACAGTTTATGATTCGACAAATGACAAAGCATGAGCCAAGACTAAATTCAGAATGAACAATAGTTTATTAAGCATGATTCAGGCAGGTTAGCTAATTGTGGTAAGACTATTAGTTAAATAGTTACTAAGACTGACTCATGTTTAATACACTGTTGCTCATGATGAATTACGTAAGTATTTGCTCATGCTTTGTTAAAGGCGCTGTTCCTGATTTTTTTTTTTTACTGTTTTGAAATGTGAAAAACAGCTCCATGTATATCGCTCTCTTATCGTATGCATTCCGAACATCCTAAATATTCACCACGATGAGGTTTGCCAAGCTAACAAACATTGCTAACGTGCTAACATGCTAACGGCACCCTTTATATTTAGACTTGGAGAAAGGGCTGTGGTCTCATTTTCAGCTGAACAGAAGCTTTTACACTAAATCTGTACTGGGGAAAAACAGATTTGACTTTATTACATGCAGATTACGTGAATCAGTTCTGTTTTTCTCGTTTCAAAACGGTGAAAAGCAGGTACAGCCCCTTTTCAGGCAGGAATAAGTGTAGTTATTATATAAAGTGTTGCCCAGACATTTCATCCGTGCTCCTTCAACACAAAACATAATCGCATTTCTTCCTCCAAAGTCTTAACATTTACTCTAAACACGCTTTCACTGACAGAGATTTGGCCGCGGACGCCTCGATTCAAAAAACCCCAACCGTGTTCGAACCCTGAGACTCTAAAGAATGGGTCGTGCGGGGACAGATTCCCGTCCCTTTTTTGCGTCTCTACAATAAGGTGTAGAGATGCAAAAAAGGTCACTCACACTACCGTTTTTTTTATTGGAAACCAGGGGAGTCGTTGGCTATTGTTATGTATTATTGTGGTTCACTTGTTGTGGCGTCGAGTTCATCCTCTGGTTGGGTCTGTTCAGCGGACTGCATCTGTTTCTGTGTGTGTGTTTGTGCCACCTGTGTGTGTGGTGGTGCTACCTGTGTGCGTGTGTGCGTCTGCGTGAGAGCTGTGTGAAGGCTGAGAGCTGGTGTTGTTCCGGACTCAGGAGGACACAGACTCTACTCCACAAGACGAGCTAAAGGCCACGCAGCCTCATGAATCCACAAACACATTCACCTTGCACGCTCTCTCGCTCCCTCTCTCTCTCACTCCCTCTCGCTCTCTCTCTCTTCATTTGCATGTTTGACTCATTCCTGTTCCTCGCCACTGCAAAAAATAATAATGTCGATTAGCCTCGTCGCGATAATAGCATGTCAAACTCGATTGCGATGAACGGGCTCGATACCAATTTAGATCATTAAAAACATTCTTATTTTGACGACAGGCCGTGATTTTCCACTCGAGACACTGCAAATGACATGAAACGAGTCGGAATGTTTATTTTAGGGTTGAGATTCAGGCTTTGTCAGAGCTTCAACTGGACCGCGGCAGAAAGGAGAGCGCGCGCAGTGAGTTAACCAGAGTTTAATCCAAGTTCGGTTGTGTTTTTGGCAAGATGCGGATCATTTTGAGAGCTTTTGTCAGCGCACAGCTTTGTCTTCAGTCAAGCAATACTTTCGTTTGACGTAGCAAGTGATAATTAGTGTGTTTGTTTTGATTGTTAGAGTGCTTTTTAGACATGTTTGACAGGTTTCAGCAAGCGATCCGTCAGGAGCGAGAAAAGTCCAATATAAAGTGCACCGTTTAACTTTTGTGGCTTAAAAGCTGCGCTCACACTTGGTTCGGCCCTGTTCTAGTCCAGTTCTAGCCCCAGTTTTGTTGTAATTCAAGTGTGAACGCAGCCTAAAGTAATAACCAAGTCTTACTCTGTGGACAGATCATTTTGAAAGCGGAAGAGAAAAAAAAAACGATTGAAAAGAGTTCGAATTAATGCACGCTTTTCCGAACTACTTGAAGCGACATCAATATTCTTAATGCAAGCTATTGTAACGCAAGTAGACGTTCAGTTTTGCAGTGTAAGCAGGAGAAAAACGTCAGCATTTTTGTGGACGGCGGCGCAGACGTGACGTTTTCATAACTCTCCGCTCAAGAATTTCCTTTTCTCTTCCGCGAAAACCACCCAAAAATGAACCGTATTCCGCTGTGAACGGCCGACAGAGTCCTCGTTTTACCTTCAGAACAGCTCAAATGGACACAAACGATGACATTATTACACTGCACGCGTCAATAAACACGCTCTCCGCCTCTTCTGCTTTGCTTTCCTTTAAAGCCTGTGTTTTCTGCATGCTGCTCTACTGCAAAAAAGAATATCTAGTTGAAATTATTGATTAATTAATAATAATGATGATAATAAAAATTATAATAAAATAATAAAAATATAACAAATATACTGTAGATTGAAAAAAATGGTTTATCAATGTCCAAATATGAACACTTATATTAGCAATTTATTTTATTTAAAAATGTTTCTGTTATTTAGAGTTATTTTTATGTATTTAGTTTGTTTCTTTAGATTTTCTGTCAAATTTTTGGGGATTTTCATTATTTTGACAATTTGATAATGACACCCATTTTGAATTTATTCTGGATTTCACAGTATTTTTTACGCTAATATTTTAGTATTTAAAGAATGTTAAACACAGCATAAGTATTATAAAATTTCTCCAGAATCAGAAAGAAAGTAAGAAAATACAGACAAACAGGTGAAATCAGTCGGAAATGATTTGAAACAATCTTGATTCACAGTGAATCAAGTTAAAATTCATTGATTTTATTATTTAAATCAACTGAAAACAACAAATTTGGAATAATCTTCAACTGGAAAAGAGAAGTAGATTGTTTTAACTCCTTTACTTGACAAACCATGAGCCAACTTGCTGAGTTCTTACACCTAAATCATGATTAATCCAAATTCAATAGAGATTTTAAAGAGATATTCAGTTTTTGCAGAGTCTGGACTAACTTTGTGCTTTTCCGTCCCGTTTTGTCTCGTGTGCACTCGGTCTACTTGAGGTCCAAACCGCCGGGCTCCCTTCGGTGTGTGTTTCACTTTGCCGTTTGTGTGCAATGTCCCTCGCAGGCTCCCAGCAGTCTCCTGGAGGCGTTGGAGCAGCACCTCACGTCACTCGAGGGCAAAAAGACCAAGGAGCTGAGCGCGGACACGAGGTGGGGCCCATAAATCTCCCCCAGCGCGTCTGGTCTGGGGCCGGAGCTGAGGGGAGTTCACCAGCATGAAGTGTTTCAAGGGCCAAACGGCGCATTATCGCCACGTTTCCACCGGCCCAGAGCATAACCAGTGTTTGTGTCTGTTTTGAAAGTCGAAATCGCACCTGAATTAGACTTTTTAATCGAGCTCAAGCTTCAGCGATTCACCAAAATTGCTTCGTAAGTCCAAGTTTGTGTGGCTGTGACTGAAGCTCTAAAAGCAACAAGAACGCGGAGAATACATGACTAGAACGTGACAAGAACGCGACAAGAACGCAACAATACATGACTAGAACGTGACAAGACGCGACAAGAGCGACAAATACGATGACTAGAACGTGACAAGAACCGACAATGCATGACTAGAACGTGACAAGACGCGACAAGAACGACAAATACATTGACTAGAACGTTGACAAAGAACGCGACAAATGCATGACTAGAACGTGCACAAGAACGCGACAAGAACGCGAAAAATACATGACTAGAACGTGACAAGAACGCGACAAGAACGCGAACAATACATGACTAGAACGTGACAGAACGCGACAAATGCATGACTAGAACGTGACAAGAAGCGCGGAGCAAGAACGCGACCGAAATACATGACTAGAACGTGACAAGAACGCACAAATGCATGACTAGAACGGACAAGAACGCGAACAAGAACGCGACAAATAGATGACTAGAACGTACAAGAAGCGGACAAATGCTGATAGAACGTGACAAGAACCGCTTACAAGAACGCGACAATACATACTAGAACTGACAAGAACGGACAATACATGACTAGAACGTGACAAGAACGTGACAAATGCCATGACTAGAATGTGACAAGAACGGCGAAAATACATGACTAGAACTTGACAAGAACGCACAAATAATGACAGAACGTGACAGAAGTGACAAATGCATGACTAGAACGTGACAAGAACCGGACAAAGGTATGACTAGAACGTGACAAGAACGCGACAAATGCATGACTAGAACGGACAAGAACGCGACAAATGCATATGACTAAGAAACTGACAAGAACGCGACAAATTACTGACTAGAAACGTGACAAGAACGCGACAAAATGCATGACTAGAACGTGACAAGAACGCGACAGAAAACGCGACGAAATACATGACTAGAACTTGACAAGAACGCGACAAATACATGACTAGAACGTGACAAGAACGTGACAAATTGCAATGACTAGAATGTGACAAGAACGCGACAAATACATGACTAGAACTTGACAAGAACGCAACAAATACATGACTAGAACGTGACAAGAACGATGTGACAAAATGCATGACTAGAACGCTGACAGAACGCGACAAATACATGACTAGAACGTGACAAAAAGTGACAAAAAATCTGAGAGAAAATGTGTCAAAAAGCCGCTAAAATTTGACAAAAATGATAAAAATTGACGTAAAACGGAACTGAATGATACTTTTTGTATCTCTTAGATCGACCTCATCATAAAAAAGATGTTTATCATTCCAGTGTGTGTGAGGGGCGTGCTAAACGAGCGTGCACAGGAAACGTTTTGCCTCATGTCTTTGCCTTCTGTGCAAAGCCTCTACGCCGCGTTTGAACCTCTCTTTATGGAATCATGTCAGACGCATTAAAAGGGAGTAAATCACAAATTTAATCCGTCTTTTCACACACACAATAAACCACTTTTCTAGAATTTTTGCATTTTTGTATTTCGCATGATATCCGGCGTCGTTTGGGTCCGACACATGGTTCATCTTTGATTTCTAGAGGATCGTTACAACGTCAATGAACCCCGTCCTTTAGCTCATTGAATGCTCCCCAGGCGTAACGGAACTTATGCGGCGGCGGTTGTTTCAGGGCGTCGACTCTGAACAGCGCGGTTTCCGTCTCTGTCCACCACCGGATGTCCTTCAGTCGCCTACTGGACGAGAAGAGAGGCAGCAGCCCTAGAGGAGGAGCAGAGCCAGACTGCAGGCGCTGAAGGTAAGAGTACTTCTATACTGCTACTGCTACTACTACTACTACATCACTACTACTTACTACTACTCTACTGACTACTACTAACTACTTACTACTACTACTACTACAACATCATCCATGTGTTTGAGTCACATTTTAACTTTGACTTTGTGTCTGATCCTAAAATATAACACCAGGACAGTTGGACATGAGGCTCCTTAGAAACTGTCTGAAGTAGGCTAACGTTTATTAGCATAGCCACTAGCATTAGCCAGCCGCTAACGCCCTGAAACAAGCTCCGTCTCAGTCTGGAGTGACCGCTGTAAGTCCACTAGCCCCTCCTGACCACAGACACACAGACGGAAGAGAAAGAACGCTTTGTTTAGTCACAATCCCACAGAGAACATGCAGCTTTTGTCCTCCAGATGGCAGTAGCAACGAGTGTGTCACATCTCTTGGGAGCCTTGAATAATGACTTTTTCATTTGGAAAGTTTGATTTCATAAAGCTGGCTGACTCATCATTAGATTTGTGAATGAAAGGGAACAAAGCATTTCCCTGTTTCCGGCTTAATCGTCCCTTTTATTAACACTTTATAAGATACAGGCTTCTAACACTACATGCGTAATAAAGACACAGTATTACTTCATATCTAACATAATGTGCATAAACAACTCTCGGAACAGTCTGAACGTTACTCTCAGCTGTGGTTCTGACGTTCATAACAACAACAAATGACATTGTACAAAAACACAAACGTGGCTCCATTCTAGTGCGTTCTGTAGAAAATGCTAATGCACGATTAGCATTGGTGTTTAGCACGGGTCAAACACAATGGGCTAGAAACATAATGACTTAATATTCCATTTTATCCATACAGCGCTTTTCATAAGTTGATAACAAATTGTACAGTTTGTCGTTCAATATCATGCAATAACTGAAACATGTTCGTAAGTGTACGTTTTTATGTGATATTTGAGCTTTTAGTGCAGTTAAACGTCGCGTAAAGTCTGTTCAAAGCCCTGATATCGGCGCTGACTGAGACGTTTCAGGCCCTCACCTTTAACCCAACATTTGTAAACCAATTTTGCCTTTCTAAACAAGGTAAAGTTTCAAAAGTAAACACTCGTCGCTCCGTTTTCCAATGTGCTTTAGTTTAGAGCTGCAACGAATGACTATTTTGCTAATCAATCATCTGGCAATCATTCTTTCGATTAATCAATTAGTTGTTTAGAACGTGTGTGATTTTGACAGAATTAGATCAAGATGAAGCTAAAGTGAAGCTGTGTGAAGAAGACATCTTGGAAAAATCTATTTACAGTCGAGTGTTTTCATCAAAACATTCTAAACGTACACATCTCTCCTGTTATTTCCATGCTAGCGCAGTGTTAGCTCAGTGTTAGCTCCATGCTAGCGTCAGTGCTTCCTGTCTAATTTAATCTTTATGGGGTTTCTGCTAAGTTAAAATGAATACATGCTATTAGACCATGTTAAAGACTTTACAAAATGACACTCGTGTGTTCATGAAGGGACGTGTTTGTGTCTCAATGCTAACGCTAACGCTAACTCGACTGTTGAGGCATAACATTTTTTACAAATGAAACTAATTAAAATAACAAATTGAAATAATCATCACAATATAAACAATCTTTGCTTGTAAATGTAATTGCTTGTTTATTTTATTTGTTTGTTACATTTTAATAAAAGTTAGCATTAGCTGTTGGAACCGTTAGCTTAGCCCATCACTGCTCGTTAAACCTCTTCTCTTGCCACATGCGTGTTTTGGATCCTTTTTTTTGCCGTTTTAACCATTATTCCACTGCTAATTTAGCTGACGAATCATTTAAATTATCGATTAGATGCGATTAGTCATTTAACGTGCAGATTGTGTTCGACTGCTTTTTGTCTTACCGCGTTCGCCGCAGAACTTCCAAAAGCCTGGTTTTAATCGTCGGCGTGAGCCTCTTGATAATGACCTCGTGTGTGAGAACAAAGACCGGCTCCCCGTTGGATTCCCGTCGACAGAACACAAGAACACGGTAATGAACCGCGCTCGTCCGACTGCCGCAAAAGGTCAGGCTCAAAATACACGGAATCCATAAGTATAAGTGTGACGAGCGGCGCCGAACAGCAGGACGCTCCAGCTAATGTTAAAAATGTAAGCGCTGCTCTCATTAAACCACTTCTGACGACCACTGTATCGCCTCAGAGCGGTCGGAACGAAGATGCGAAAAGGAGAATAAAGACTTTGGTATTCCTTTTTTTCTTTTTTCTTTTATAATTAGAACATTGAACAATAACAGGGGAAAAAAACACCCAATAAAACTCACTTTAAGAAAAAAAAAACACCCAAAGAAAACACTTTAAAATATACACGCACACAAAAAACGCAAAAAAGTACACACACAAAAACTCAGAATTTTTAAAAATACACACGCTAAAAAAACATTAAAACACTAAAAATATACACAACAAAACACAAAAGAAAAAAAGAAACCCAAAAAAAACCTCACAAAATAAAAAACATACATAAAAACACAAAGTAAAAAACACAAAAAAACCCACAAAATAAAAAAACATTAAAACACACACACACAAATTAAAAAAAACACACAGAAAAACACAAAATAAAACTGACAACACATACATAAAAACACAAAATAAAAACACAAAAAAAACAAAAAAAAAAAAAAATAACAACACAAAAATTAAAACACATAAAACACAAAATAACCACATAAAAAAAAAAAACAAAAACCACAACATAAAAAAAGCAACACACACACACACCAGACAAAAAAGAAAACACTAAATAAAAAAAAAATAAAACAAAACAACACAACAAAACCGCAAAAAGAAACCAGAAAGACATAGGGGAATAAGTAGAAATAAAGGAAAAAAAGATGGAATTGAAAAATATAGAAATAAAGAGAATTAGAGCATATTATGTTCAAAATAATGGTCCTATTTTGTCCATTGTTTTTTAAGTGACTTAATATTCCATTTAATTCACGTTGCACTTTTGACAATTCGATCATAAAACAGTCAATTTAAAGAACATCAAGCAACAAATTATACAAAAAAGATTAAAACCGTAAATCACAAATTACAGACTCCTTTGACTGATTAATAGACACTAACGACTAAGTGTTTCATTCTGCTTTTTATTTATTGCAGCTCATGTTTTTTAACGACGTTATGCATTTAGTAAAGGGTTTTTACCAGAGATGTCGCGTCCGAGAAAGAGCCGCGGTCTCATTTTCACGCGTTTTACGATATTTACCATTTAGATTTGACTTTTGTACAGGTTAAAAAGAATAAACTAGTGCTGTTTTTCACTTTCCAAAACGGGGAAAAATCAGTTGCAGCCTCTTTTTTAAGATTTTGTACTTGCGGTTGAAAAGCGTTCAAATCAGGAAGGAATCAGGAGTAGTTTCAATACTGTTTTATTGTGTTATTATTATTATTATTATTTTTTTAATTAATATTATATTTTTTTACTGCTTGCGTTTTTGTCATTTTTAGTTCACTTTTTCCACATTTTTGCTCTTCCTTCAGTCATTCCTTAGTTAAAACTACTGTGGCAATGGTGTATTCCCAATTAAGACCTGGTTTAGACCTATTTTAGACCTGGAATAGTCCTTTTAGCCCTTTAAAAAACCAATAATGTCGTGCCGCTTATCGCGCTGAGTCGCGTGTGTGGCGGTAACAATCGCAGCATTTACGCGTGGATCGACCTCGCGCTGTGATTTGGAGAGGCTGGTTTCAGTTTCAGAGCCTGCGCCAGTGTCTGAAACGCTGTGAAAACGGGCACAAACGGGCACAAACGGCTCGTGTGTGCGCGCGCCGCCGCCGCCGCCGGCCTTGATCCGGTCTCCTGCTGCAACCCAAAGAAAACACTTTAAAATACACGCAACAAAAAAACGCAAAAAAAATACACACACAAAAACTCAGAATTTTTAAAAATACACACGCTAAAAAAACATTAAAAACACTAAAAATATACACACACAAAAAACAAAAAGAAAAAAAAAAAAAACCCAAAAAAAACCTACAAAATAAAAAACATACATAAAAAACACAAAATAAAAAACACAAAAAAAACCCTACAAAATAAAAAAAAAAACATTAAAACAACACACACAAAATTAAAAAAAAACACACAGAAAAACACAAAATAAAACTGAACAACACATACATAAAAACACAAAAAAAAACACAAAAAAACCTTACAAAAAAAAAAAAAACATTAAACACACACACAAAATTAAAAAAACACACATAAAACACAAAATAAAAAACCACACCTAAAAAAAAAACCAAAAAAACAAAAAACACAACATAAAAAAAGCATACACACACACACACACAGACAAAAAAGAAAACACTAAATAAAAAAAAAAAAATAAAAAAACACACACACAAAACCGCAAAGAACGACCAGAAAGAACATAGGGGAAAGTAAAAGTAGAAAATAAAGGAGTGCATTAAATAATAAAGAGAATTAGAGCATATTATGTTCAAAATAATGGTCCTATTTTGTCCATTGTTTTTTAAGTGACTTAATATTCCATTTAATTCACGTTGCACTTTTGACAATTCGATCATAAAACAGTCAATTTAAAGAACATCAAGCAACAAATTATACAAAAAAGATTAAAACCGTAAATCACAAATTACAGACTCCTTTGACTGATTAATAGACACTAACGACTAAGTGTTTCATTCTGCTTTTTATTTATTGCAGCTCATGTTTTTTAACGACGTTATGCATTTAGTAAAGGGTTTTTACCAGAGATGTCGCGTCCGAGAAAGAGCCGCGGTCTCATTTTCACGCGTTTTACGATATTTACCATTTAGATTTGACTTTTGTACAGGTTAAAAAGAATAAACTAGTGCTGTTTTTCACTTTCCAAAACGGGGAAAAATCAGTTGCAGCCTCTTTTTTAAGATTTTGTACTTGCGGTTGAAAAGCGTTCAAATCAGGAAGGAATCAGGAGTAGTTTCAATACTGTTTTATTGTGTTATTATTATTATTATTATTTTTTTAATTAATATTATATTTTTTTACTGCTTGCGTTTTTGTCATTTTTAGTTCACTTTTTCCACATTTTTGCTCTTCCTTCAGTCATTCCTTAGTTAAAACTACAGTGGCAATGGTGTATTCCCAATTAAGACCTGGTTTAGACCTATTTTAGACCTGGAATAGTCCTTTTAGCCCTTTAAAAAACCAATAATGTCGTGCCGCTTATCGCGCTGAGTCGCGTGTGTGGCGGTAACAATCGCAGCATTTACGCGTGGATCGACCTCGCGCTGTGATTTGGAGAGGCTGGTTTCAGTTTCAGAGCCTGCGCCAGTGTCTGAAACGCTGTGAAAACGGGCACAAACGGGCACAAACGGCTCGTGTGTGCGCGCGCCGCCGCCGCCGCCGGCCTTGATCCGGTCTCCTGCTGCGCCGCTGCTCTCGGAGGGAAAACGCCAAGGCCACTTCAGAACAACTGCACAACACTTCAGCCCCAAAAACCTCCTCCTCTTCCTCCTCTTCCTCCGCTTTTCTCCAGAAAGAAACTGAGACGCGCTCTTTCAATTATCAGTCTGACTCAGTCTCTGCGCAAAAACAACTGCGACTCGCGAGTATTTTGGAAGTCGACACGTCAAACAATTATTTCTGTTGTTGTAAACTGTCTATAATTATAAAGTGAAAATAGTTCAATACAAACGCATAAAATAAAACGATTAATTATTTAGCTCAAATTGACAGAAAAGCTTCAGATGATTCACACATGAAAATTAAACATTAAACAGCACATTGATTTTTACAGTAAAGAAGAAGAAAAAATATATATATAAAATTGAGAAGAATTCAATTTATATACATTTATTTTTATATTTAAATGTTGTTTTTTTTTTATAAAACACACAGAAGAAGATAGGAGATTAAAATGAAAACAAATACAAATTATATATTTTTCCCCCTATTTTTTCATTGTGCTTTATTTTTTCATTTTCCTTTTAATATTTTAATTTGTCTTTTAACATAATTTTTTCTTTATTTTTTTATTTATCTCTTTTGCATATTAATTCTTATTTTAGTGTGGTTTGACTGGATTTATGTGCACAGCAGCAGAAAGGACGAGGCAGACAGTGAATTACCTTGATGTGTTTTTTCTCTGCTTAAATATTTGTGATTTCCTGGAGGCGTTTTGTTCAGATAAAACCGTTCTGAGCGTTTGTCTTTAGGCCACCAAGAAATTTCAACAAAACCCAACTTTTCTCACTTTATTCCGGATAATTAAGCCTGAAAAGAACGCTTTTGCTTTGCCATCTTCTCCCACTCCCAAAGTAAACTAACGAAATGCAGACAAAAGTGTATTTAAAACTATGACAAATATTTGAAAATGTGGTGTAGTTTTGCTTCACATATATTTGCATTTTTATATTGGAGTTTACCCCGAGAAAGGCGGGAGCCAGGGAGCCGTTGTAGGCGAAGACGGGGGAAGCTTTTGAGAGCGTTTAGGCGGGAACGGGGGAGCGTTGCAGGAGGGATCGGGGAGTGTTGTAGGCGGAACGGGGGAGGTTGCAGGAGGAGCGCGGGAGTGTTGTAGGTGGGGAACGGGAGCTTGCAGGAGGAAGGCGGGGGAGTTGCTTGTAGGTGGGAACGGTGGGATGCGTTGCAGGAGGGGAGCGGAGGAGTGTTGTAGGTGGGAACGGGGAGCGTTGCAGGCGGGAGGCGGGAGCTTTTTGGACGTATGTGGCGGGAACGGGAGCGTTGCAGGCGGAGCGGGGAGCTTTTGGAGCGTTGTAGGCAGGGAGCGGGGGAGCTTTTGTGGGAGATTGAGGCGGGAGCGGGGGAGTTTGTGGGAGCGTTTGTGATGGGAGCGGGGGAGCTTTTAGGAGCGATGTAGGGACGGACGGGGAGCTATTTAGGAGCAATGTAGGCGGCGAGCGGGCGGGCTTTGGTGGGTGAGCGTTGTAGGCGGAAACGGGGACGTTGTAAGGCGGGAACGTATGGAGAGCGTTGCAGGGGGGGAGCGGGGGAGCGTTGCAGGTCGGAGCGGAGGGAGCTTTTGTGAGCGTGGTAGTCGGAACGGCAGGGAGCATGTTGCAGGCTGGGGAACGGGGAGCGTTTTTGCAGGCGGGAACGGGAAGCGTGAGGAGCGTGAGAGGGGGAGCTTGGCGGTTGTAGGCCGGGAGCGGGGAAGCTTTTGTGGAGCATTGTACGGGCGGGGAGTCTTTTGGAGCGTTCTGTAGGCGCGGAACAGGGGAGCTTTTGGAGCGTTGTAGGCGGGAACAGGGGAGCTTTTGGAGCTTGTAGGCGGGAGCAGGGGAGCTTTTGGAGCGTTGTTGGTAGGAGTGGAAGAGTTTCGCCATTTGGGGCAAAGTTTATAATTTGTACTTCCTGATTGGACATGAGCACAAATATGACATGGGTAGAGTCATTCCACAGCTGTTACCTAGCAACCAGACGTTAAAGAGCCCAAAATCCACATAAACGACACAAACAGTTCCTGGATCTGACAACACAATAACACCATACAACACCTTTATTTGTTCCAACAACGGTTTTAAACTGTCAGTTTGTCAGTTAAGTGTCAACTGTCTTCTGTGTCGCACGCTGATGACATCACAGAGGGAGTCAGCTCCACTTCCTGTCATTTTAGAATGAAAAGTCAAAAGAGTGGGCGCCCATATTAAAACACAACGTTGAATGTGTGTGAAGCGGCTCTGCTCTGCGTCTGAGGCTTGTTCACGTTCTGGGACATTCTGAGGCGAATCACACTATTTTCCACCTCACTTTTTCCTTTTACACACTTTTAAAAGGGACTTCATCATTTTTATTGCGCTGTTGATGGTTTTAAGTATAGTTGTATTTGTTGTCGGGTTGACCATTATAGCCATGTTGACTGATTGACATGTGCGTATGCTAATCGTAACATTTAGCCCGCTAGCACAGATGCATGTCATTTGGCTTTCTAAATCCTGACCTTTTTTCAAAATACAGTTTGTGTTCAGTATTTTATATTTTTATTGGACATGTTTTCTACTAATATTTTGTCAACGTTAGTATGTGTCTCCTTTGAAGTCCTGTGATACCTTTCTGAAAGAAACAGTTTTAAAATGACTTAAATGAGGCACATTATTTAAGCCAAAAACACAATAGAGAAATGCAAATTAGAATATTTACGTAAAGATGTCAAAGAATTGCAAAAGGAGTGTATAAAAAAGAAACACACTTGCTGCAAACTGAATCCTGTTCACGAGCTCCTCTGCCTCCTTCTCTGAGCCTCACAAAAACTCCCTCTTACGCGCCTTTGTCAAAGGCAGAGATCTGGAGGTCTTCCATGAATCACCACAGACCACCTTCATTACAACGGCGTGCTTGCATTAGCGTGTCGGGGCAAGCTAGCTTTTGTTCACTCCCCCGCGGTAATGTCACTCTCGCTGCCAGTAGATGGAGCGCTAACACACATTCTGTCGTAAATTGCTGCAGCCCGAGATATGTTTTGATCCTTGTTCGACGATCGATATCACCGTATTCCGGTTATTGCCGCGTGCTGACCTTCGACCCCGCGAGCTCCCGCAGCCGTTTTGCTTCCGGCACCTTCTGGAGTCATTCCCAAAGCGGCAGGACGGATAAAACATTCGGACTTCGGAGGAGAACCCGCTTCGTCGAGGCTCGCGCGGGTCGCTCCGACGTGCTCTCGCCGCAGGATTGTCGGCTCCCTCTGGTGTCCATATGGGGTCATGAAGCGCGCACGCTTCTGCTGCCGCGGCCGTAACAGCAGCGCCGCGTTTGTGGGGGAAAGAAACGTCAGTCTGAATTAGTACAGTGATTATTATTACTAGTCGACAGTCCAACGATTTTTCTATTGCGCAGTGAGACTTTTTAAATATATTTTTGACTTATTAAAGATGGAAATATGGCGACTGTACCACATTTTCGACCAGTGCATTGACTAGTTTATCTAATTCGTTTTCGTTGGTTTGTCTTCGTTTTGGGTTTCAGATTGACTATTTCAGACTATAATAAAATGATATGCAAATTAGAACATCAAGTGTATTGTCTATAGAAATAAAAGCTGTCAAAAAGTGTAAAATGGACTTTCTCTCTCTTTTAACCCTGTTCCAACATAAGACATGTGCCTGGAGTAGCATTTAGCTTCATTCACACGTAGATAGAATATGAATAAAGTGTATAATTGCTAAAAATCTGAAATTTTTTATTCATTTTTGACATTTTGATTAAATAATACCACTGTCTTTGTTAAAAAAAGTATTTCCGTGGGTCCAGAAAACCTTTTATGATGATAAAATATGTCTAGCCGATGACTCCAACGTGCCTGAAAAACCACTGACGGCTGCTCTAGCGTGGTGACAAGTCAGCATAGTATGTTTCCGTTAATGCCATACTATGGAACGTTCAGGGCAAGTAGTACAAATAAGAGTGCAAACAAACACACAAACTATGATTTTTGCCAAAGGTTTATCTTCACACCTTTTGGAAGTCGTCTTGTCGGCTGGATCACTGTGGTTCGCTAATACACTTACTCTTGATACTCTTTGTGTGTAGACTCTTAAACCAGGCCTTTCGCATCACAGGGGGCTCGGACCACCCTAGCAGTATCGTTCTATTCATTGTCAAACCTCTCGTCGGGCTAAAAGCTTCTTCTCACAAGTCGACACGAGACTGAACTATGCCCTTTAACTACTCGGATGTAGCATTTTACGTCCTTTTTTAGCGCTCTTTTCGCTGTAACTTATGTCCATTGTTTCAAGTGGTTATTTTGGGTGTTTTTGTCGTTCCCTTTGAGCTTTTTCGCACACGACGTATGAAACTGAGCTACGTTTTATCCCACATGCGCCGCAAAACGAAGCCGTCGTCCCTCGCAGCCCGTTACAGGCGTCTTCACCTCCACTGAATCCCATCTGCGCGTCCGTGTTTCACGCTGATCCTCGGCTGCATTTCCATTCCCGCCGAGGCTTTTCTCCCGTTTCCAAATTGCCCCGGTTCTTTATGCATTCTGTCTTGTGGAATTTAAAAGAGGAAACAAACTTTTATCCCCTTTCTGCTCGCTCCCGCCGGACCCCGCACCGGCCGTGTGAAAGAAATGGGCCGGTTTCAAAGGCGAATGTAATAACACCCTGAGGGACGCGCAGACAAAGAGTGGAGCATCCATAACGTGTGCGATGAGTTATGTAATAGATCTGTGCCCGAGGGTGCTATCGGGTGAACGCAACGGCAGAGTTCAGAGATCATCACGCAACTGGCAACGCAGATGATATAACGCACGCAACGCAATGACAACGCAACGCAAGGCAAACGCATGCCCATGAACAAGCCGCACGTGCAACGGCAGACGACAACGCACCGGCAACGCCAGATGAACAACGCACGCACGCAACGCAGTGATGAACAACGCACGCCAAACGCTCAAGTCAGATGAACAAGCCAGAACGGCAACGCAGCCTGTGCTGAGATACTAACGCACTTGCACAAAAAGGCAACGCTAGGGATGAACAAACGCACGCACGGCAACGCAGGAGCACATATCAGCACGCCCAGCGACAAAGGCACTCATGTTCCATGAAAGCAACGCACGGTCAACCAGAAAGGGAAATGAAACGAGAGCACAGACGGGCAACACAGAAATTGTGAAACATACGCACGTCACGGCAACACAGATGAACAGCACGCACGGCAACACACATTGAAAACAGCACGCACCGGCAACACAGATGAACAACGCACGACGGCAACTCGCAGGAAATGTGTAACAACGCACGCACAGAAGACATTGACGCGATGAACAACGCCGCACTCGGCAACGCAGTATTTTACCGACCAATGGAAGCAACGGCACGGCAACGACAGAAAGGAACTCTCGTTTACCATGAACCAACGCACGCACTGGCAACGCAGATATGAACAACGCAACTGGGCAATTACAGATGAACAACGCACTGGCAACCAATAAATACCACCTGTGCAACAAATGAACAACGCACCACGGGCCAACACAGCCATGAACAACGCACGCACGGCAACGCAGATGATACAAACGCACGATGGCAACTGCAGAACACATAACACGAATCACGCTAAACGACAGACATGAACAACGCACGCACGGCAACGCAGAATGACACAATCGCACGCACGGCCAACGAGCGTAATGATGAATCAACGCACGGCACCAGACTGACAACACGCACGGCAACACAGAATGACAACGCACGCACCGCAACAGCATGACATCTACGCCCACGTTGAACATGAACACTACGCAACAGAGCACGACATCGGCATACGCACAGATGACAAGCACACGTATACAACCGACGACTGGCAAACAATAACGCACACTGGCAAACACAGGATGAAGCCAGCAAAAGCCGACCCACCCGCACGCACAAACACCGACGCATAGCAAACATTTGACAACGCACGTACGAACGCAGATGACTAACCACGGGAACACGGCAAACGCAGATGACACACGCAGGATGCAAACAACGGCAAAAGCATGAACAACGCACGGCACGGACGAATAACACGCACGCAGGCAACACGATGAAACCACGACGCCCGATAGCCGCAGCACGGCCATGAACAACCAGGCACTGACAGCCGCGCCCAGAATATGGAACATAACTCTCGCACTGGCAACACAATGACATACGCAACGCACTGCAACACAGTAGAACAACGACTACGCACAGGCAACGCAGATGAACAACGCCGCCACGGAAACAGCACGGACACGATAATGAACAACCACGCACGAACGCAGAAATATGAAACAACAGCACGCACGGCAAGCAGTCAGATATGAAAACCACGGAACACACATGAGACGGAACCAGATGTAATACGCGACGCCCACGAAGCTACAACAGCACGGCAACACGACAGCACGCACTGCAGCAATGAAAATCCAGCAGTGCAACACACGATGACACTGCATCACGAAATAGAAACAGACCTCAGCAACGGCAACACTGAGATGAACAACGCACCACGGCAACGCAGCTAATAAGCATGAACAACGCAGACGGCAACGCAGCGATTGAACAACCGCACGCACGGCACAATCGAGAAGATGAACAACACTGCACGCACGCAACACGGATGAACAGCACGCGCACGGCAACGCAGTATGAACAACCGCACAGCACAGGCGACTGACAGAAAAAGTATCATGAACAACGCACCGCACAGGCAACACAGATGAACAACGGCACCGCACGCACGAAGGGCGATGAGCAACGCACGCACGCGCAACAGCATGGATGAGCTGAACAAACGCACGCACGACACATGAACAACCGCGCAGGCAACCATGAAACAACGCACGCACGGCAACACACAGTAATGAACAACGCACGCACGGCACACAGATGAACGAACGCACGCCACGGCAACGCGGATCAAGGCATATGCACTAACAACGCACACGGCAACACAGCTATGAACAGCACGCACGCCGGCAACGCAGATGAACAACGCCACGCACTGAGCAAACACCAGGCTCGAACAAGCTCACGCGCAACCAACGCAGCCATGAACAACGCACGCCGGCACACAGATGAACAGCACGCACGGCAACAGATGAAACAAGCGCACGACACCACGCAACGGGCATCGTAGGATGAACAACGCACCACGCAGCGAAAAACTGGGCAACGGCAGATAGAGTTAAAACCTCATTCTGTCCATGGTGGCTGCACTGTAAAATAATCAGAGCCTCTTGACATAATATTATAACACGCTTGTAAGTCACTCTTAAACTGATATTTACTTGTTTCACATTTAGTGTCGTTTTGGGGTTCGAGTTCAACGATATATGAGATTAGCTGCAAACGACAGTGAAACCTCTTCATTTTGTTCATTCTGCGGTGACGAAATGAAGCCAAATGTGACAAAAAGCAGAATTTAAAATAAATTCTTTTACATTTAGGTCTAGGTTTTTGGATTCCAGATTGAACCAAAAATCTGTGATTTTGGCTTGTAAAATGGTCATGATTGTAATTTTTTACGACTAGATTGTGCCCGAATAATCACAACTGTCGCGATGAACTTGCATCATCTTCTCGACTTGTGTGTTACTCCGTACACATACTGCGCCGCACACATGACCATGGCTTTATTTCTTGCTCGACCTGCACATTTAAAATAAATTTAAGTCTATTTTTTAAAGTTAATTTCTGCGTTCAGACAAATAAAGTTTGTTTTTGGTGGTGTAGTGTATCATTCTGATTTAGCAGTGCTTGTTGTAGCCGCGGCGGAAGAACTATCACGTCACTGCTCTCTTCAAGATCACTCTTCCGCTGTGAACTAAAACAGGTTTGAGTCTCATCCCCCTCGAGCGTGTGCTTTTGTCCGCTCTTCCAAACCTCACGCCGCGTTGTGCTTTTGTTCCCCAGCTGCGGCCAACGCGTCAAAAACCCTCGTAAATTATCCCGTTACGTCAACAGCGACACTGCGCTAGCGGCGACGGCGTCGGTATTTGCACATCGTCTCCGGGCTAACGCGCGCGTCGTTTCCCACGGTTTGAACCACCGGGCCATGAACGTGACTTTTTTGTTTGTTGTTTTGTGTTATGGTCGACGGGGGGGAAATGAACGGTTCCCAAAGCTCGCGCCAAATCCCAAATTGTGGTTTTCTGTCTTGGGTTTTGTGATGGGAATTAGCAGAGGACATTGTCTCACAGGGTCTCGCATCGTACAGCGACGGGAGTCTGTGGTCTTTTTCTTTGTCTTATCTCCTTTATTGGCTGCATCAAAATTGGGGCTGAACTGGGACTTGACTGTGGACCAGACCCAGGACTAAACCATGCCTAGACCAGACCAAAACAAGTAGTCGCACATCTAAGACCAAACTGGGACCACACTGGACAACACACTGGACCTCGACACATTCTAGACCAAACTGGAACACACTAGACCAAGGACCACACTGGGACCACATCTAGACCAAACTGGGACCACACTGGGTCCACATCTAGACCCAAAACTGGGACCACACTGGGGACCAACTGGACCACACTGGGACCACAGTCTAGAGCAAACTGGACTAAACAGACCATTAACTGGGACCAATCTAGACCAAACTGGGACTAAACAGACCAAACTGGGACCACATCCTAGACCACACTGGCGACCACATCTAGACCACACTGGGACCACATCTAGACCACATCTAGCCAAACTGGGGCCACATCTAGACCACACTGGACCGTACTGGGACCACGTCTAGAGCAAACTGGGACACATCTAGGACCAAACTGGGACTAAACAGACACAAACTGGACCACAATCTAGACTAACCAAACTGGGACTAAACAGACCAAACTGGGACCACATCTAGACCAAACTGGGACTAAACAGACCAAAACTGGGACCAAACTGACCAGTGGACTAAACAGACCAAACTGGGACCAGTGTGAATGCCTCCTCGGTGACTTAAAACGATCATCATTGTTGTAAAACATTTCTTCCAAGACACATATCTGTGTGTTGTTTGAAACCGGAATCAAGCGTCACAGCAGCGGCGTTAGAGTTGCGTTGGCGAAACATGGACTGTAAAAGCCGTTTCATGTGTAAATATCGTGGTTTTTGGTGGGTGTGTTTCAGGACCAGCGTCTGGAAGGAAGATCGGCACACACACCCGCCCTCGCGCGTCGCCCAGCGCTCACCATGTCCATGAACAGCCTCACAACAACCACCACCCACCACCATCACCACCACGTGACCCCGACTCCAGAGCTCTTCACTCCTCCATCAACACCAACAGGTAGGCAGGCTTTAGGCGGGCTTCAGGCGCTTCAGGCGGCTCTAGCATGGGGCTTCATGTGGGCTTTCATGGTGGCTTCAATGTGGGCTTCAGGCGTGCTTCACTCTGGCTTCAGGCGGGCTTCAGGCGGGCTTCACTCGGGCTTCACTCGGGCTTCAGGCGGGCTTCAGGCGGGCTTGCAGGCGGGCTTCAGGCGGGCTTCAGGCGGGGCTTCAGGCGGGCTTCAGGCGTGCTTCCACTCTGGCTTCGGCGGCTTCAGCCCTGGGCTTCACTCGGGCTTCAGGCGGGCTTCACTCGGGCTTCAGTGCGGGCTCAGCGGGCTTCAGGCGGGGCTTCAGCGGGCTTCAGGCGGGCTTCAGGCGGGCTTCCGCGGCTTCAGGCGGGCTTCAGGCGGGCTTCAGGCGGGCTTCAGGCGGGCTTCAGGCGCCAGGGCTTCACATTAGAATGAAGCTCATGTTCTCTCTCGACTTCAACCTCACAGGAACGCGCTGAAAGGCTCTGAACGACGAGGTCGACTGTGAAATGAAGGTTCAAAGCGCGAAAATCAGATGACTAGAATCATCACATAATCCATAAACAATCATATTGATTCAGAGAATTCTGATCATCAAAAATCACCTGGTGACACGAGTCAGTTAATCAGAGTTTTAGAGTTGATTTAGAAGACAAAGTACCACACATTTAACTGCAATGTTTGATCTCTTTTGCGTAGTTTTCCTACTGGACTATTTTGTTCCCCTGTTTGTTCCCCGTTTTGTTCCCCGTTTGTTCCCCTTTTTGTTCCCCTTTTTGTTCCCTCTTTGTTCCACGGTTTTGCTTCCCGGTTTGTTCGCCCGGTTTGTTCCCGTATGTGAAGTAATACAGTTTAAAGTTTTTTCCCCCGCAAACAATCTAATTTTAGCGATGGAAAACTGTGAAATATCAACAGAAAAATGATCAAAAATCGATAGTACAAACACAAAACGGCGCTGTAAATAGAACACTTCAATTATTAATAAAACAACATCATTAAAAAAAGAAGAGAACAAGGGGAGGCGTTTTATTCTGCTTTATTGTGTACCGTTACTGTTGGTACGGAGGCGCAATTAAGAAACGAAATGACACGAGTAGTAAGACGCCGGCGCTCGCTTTGCCGTTTGCGCGGCCCACATCAAATCGCCGCGCCGAACACACAAAAAGCGTCATTAAATAAACACAAAAGTTTAGTCGACGACACAGCAGAGCGATTGCTCATTATATCACAGTGTTAACGCACAAATCCTTTCGCTCGGTTGCTCGCGGCGCTTTGGGACGATAAATAACCCGCCGCAGAAATCCACCCCGAATGTTATTAGTTCAAAACGAGGCGGGGCTCACAATGAGCCGCAGCTGTAATCGACTCGCCCCTTTATTTACTCCGGATAATCCGCCCGCGATTTACCCCTCGTCTGCCCCGCGCTCGGCTCCACGCCAGGCTTTACGGGCCCCGCGATCCGGCCGGCGAGCCGTTTCAGCGGCGGCTTTGGCTCGTTGCGCTCGCGGGATTTAAATATTTTACGCCTCTCCCCCGCCCATCTGCCCTCTTCATCTCCTCCTCCTCCATTTCTTTTTACAGGGGTTGCACACATTAAAGGACAAGTATTCTGCATTATTTGTGTCATTATTAAACACAATTTCATTATTATTCGTGTATCGGCCTTTAGAACATGCTCCTAAGCGTCTTAATTTGGATTCGTCTCATGGTTTAGAACAACAAATAAAAACACTGCAAAAAACGATGATTTGTGGATTTAAAAACAGCTGAAGATTCTCAGAGCCGCGTCACAGATCGACTATGACATCACACATCGAGGAGATTCAGAACGGAGTGTTTTTGAGGCTCGGACTTTCTAACCAGGGTTCATCAAAATAGTGTGAATGAAGCTAAATGTAGTATGAGGAACAATGTGGGAGCAGGAGAAAAAGGACATTTAGCAGAATATGTGTGCATTTTTTTTTTTATATTACAAAAAGGAATTTCGAACAAACGAATGTGCAGGCGCCGTAGGACGTGCTTAAACTTCGATTGGCTGTTTTTCTGGTGAACTTGAGGTTAGGGCGGGGCCGACGCGGTGACGAACATCGAACCGCAAAAGGCCCATCCCCGCGACGATCTGTTCGTTTGGCGGAATGACGATTGTATTTAAGGCGATGGGGGGAAAAGTTTGCAAAACCCCTGCAACGTTTGTATTTTTGAAAGAAAACGACGGCCTTTTAATGGCGACAGCACAATAATGAGGCCGTTTTACTGAAAGTATTTAAACGTTTTCGGATTCAGTGCTGGGGGTGGAGCTTTGTCTCTGCAACACAAAAACAAATGCTACGATGGCGAGGCTAAAGGAGGCGAGTTCTCGGGGAAACAAATCTCCTTTTTCGCCGACAAATACGGTCTTCTACATCCGGACGAAGGTTTGTGACCGAGAGAGGCTTTACATCCTGTCTCCGTTGCCCCAGGTCACGCTTTTCTTTTTTTACCCGGTTAAATAAAGGTTAATAAATAGTATTCAACTGTTCAATGAACTCTAAAAAGTACTCTCTGTATTTTAACATGGCTTCGCTCTGTTCTTCAGCGGTTTCTCTGTGTTTTCCTTTACCTCCCCTAGTGGCAGTGAAGGTTTTCATTCATTCATTCATTTGTTCATGATCAGGTCGAACTCGTGATCTGGCTCCATGGAAACTCTCGATTGTTGCCGTTACTTCTTTAGCTGACGGCATCGACAGCGCGGCGTCCTTTCGCGATTCGTAAGTTGTTGGTCGCCCGCCCCTCACTGTCGTCTTGTTCTGTGCAGCGCTCCGGCTCTGAACAGCGACCTGTTCGACCTGCAGCCGACCTTCATCCCCGCGGTGCACAACGTGTCCAACGCCAACAGTGCCTGGGGAGGTACGACACACACGACGCACGACACGCAACACACGACACGCACCTGGGGCTGTAACGATGGTTTTAATCGATTCGTTGAGTGAATGTGGGATTTTTCATGACAGTTATGTACTATTCTTAGGATATTTGTGTGTTTTCAATTCCATGGTTTTAGTCTCGGTACATTTTTGCTTTAAATGTTCATATTTAGTCGAGTTATTGAGCTTGTGCAGCATTTAAAAAAATAATGATAATAATTCAACAAAAACGCTAATTTTACATGTAATTCTTGTTTTGTCAAAAAAAATAAAAAATATCTAAAATGAATCAATTAATCTGGCAGTGTTTTTTCCCCTGTTAATTTATTTGTTTACAAAAAGCCCCAGAATGTGACACAGATAAAGCTGTGTCACAGATAAAAATACTTTTTTTTCCCTTCACAATAAACCCAAAATGTTCACGTTCCCAGAGTCATTTTGCTTTGTCTCGGCACAGCACGCTTTAGACGCTGCGTTTTGTCCGGATCAAGATGATTGGATGAGAACATAAGTCTACGATCGTCTCAGTAATCCTTTAGACTTGTTTTCAGCCCTAATCTGAAGTGAATCCACGTGAAGTATTGGGTCATTTCCAGGACAAATTGGATCAACCTTTGGACTAAATGGGACTTGACTATTGGACTCGCTTGTGCCTTCATTTTATTTGTCATTATTTATTTAACTATTATTTTGTATTTGTTTTTGTCCAGCTCTCTGGTTCTGTTTGTATTTGTACATATTTTAAAAACAAATTGAAGAAAAAAGAAAAAAAGAATAAATATTGTGTAGTTTCCCTCGAGTCAAAATCAAGACTTTTTTTTATTCATATTGATTATTTAAATTGAGAGCAGAAGTAAACATTATTTCTATTGTAGATTGACATTTTAAATACTTTTTAACCAAATGAATGTTAAAATATTGTGACTAATGTTCAGTAAAGTGTATTATTGAAGAAAATCAGAAATAGTTTATTGTTTTTTGACATTTTGATGTAATAATTCCTCTGTCTTTGTCATAAAAGCTCGTTTTGTGTGTTTTAGAGTCTGTTTTGTCCCGTCGATTCGTCACGATTATTCACAGTCCTATTTAACTATCTTCACAAATCATTTAAAATTATCGTGAGTATTATTGATTGCGTTTGTCCCGTCTTTTTTGTGTTCCTGGCAGTCGCACGTTCTAATCGCGGCGCCGTCCCTCGCAGCCATCACCGTTCCGTCGCTCTTAAATCTCGTCGTGTTTTTTACGCCGACGGTGAAAGTCTGGAGCGTTGAACCGTCGTAAATCCAGGAGCGCATGTTTGGAGCGGCTCAGAAGCATGTTTTATGTGAGGAAACGTCAGCGTCTCTCATCCTCCTCCTGCTGCTCCCGCTCGTGTTTTTCTGTTTGTCAGACGGGAAACGCGCGAGGAAAGCTGGAAACGCTGAGCCACAAAGAGGAAAAGCACAGATCGGGAAGCTGAGGTCATGAAAACAGCCGGTTAAAAGCTGAATAAGCGCAGTTAGTTGTCGTGTTAGTCTGTGTGTAGAAGCGCTGCAACAATTAAACGACTAATTATGACCGGCCGACTATGAAAAATAATCGTAATCGTGTTCTGATGATGTTCTCTGGACTGAAAAGACTCTAAAGCGAAACATAGATCTGAGTGTCGTCTGCATAATTGTGATGGCTCGTGATAGAGGTTGAACAGAAGAGGTCCCGCGACTGACCCTTGAGGCACCCCACAGGTCTGGGGCATGTGGTCTGAGACACAGTTACCAATTTCAACAAAGTACTTCCTGTCTTCCAGATAGGACTTTAACCAGTTTAGGGCAGTGGCAGGGATGCCCACCCAGTCCTCTAGTCTTTGTGAATCGTACTCGTGTTCTGATGATGTTCTCTGGACTGTAAAACGCATAAGAAAAACTCTTTTTATAACCAAACTGTGGCATTTTTAAATCAGAATGTCAAAAAGAGACTAAACTATTTCATATTTTCATCAACAATGCACTTTAATCGTAAATATTCTGTGTAGAAAGCTTTGATTGGTGAAAATGTATTTGAAAAATCTCATTGTTCAACAGAAATATGTGTTTGACTGTCGAACACTAAAACAATTGTTATTTGCAGTTTTATTGTGTAATTAGACACACCAAGTTTTCACCCTGAAATGTGTATTACAAATCCTTTCTTTGAGGTTTCTTGACTTTAAATTTGACCAATAATTAAAGTCAAGTGGTTATTTCTATTATTTTTAAACATATCATCACCCAAATAAAAGTAATACAATAATACTGTTTTATAGTCGACATGTCACGATTAGTCAATTAATCAATTAATCGTTGCAGCTCTAATATTTACTATTTTATTTTGTGTCAGTGGTTAGTTTCTTATCAATGGTGCTTTTAGGCCTGGTTTAGATTAGATTAGATTCAACTTTATTGTCATTACACATGTACAAGTACAGAGCAACGAAATGCAGTTTAGCATCCAACCAGTTCAGTCCTAGTTTAGACCTGCTTTAGGCCTGGTTTAGTCCTGGTTTAGGCTTGGTTCGAGAGCTGGTTCGGACCTGGTTCAGGCCTGCTTTAGACCTGGTTCGAGAGCTGGTTCGGGACCGGTTCGGGCCTGGTTCGGGCCTGGTTCAGACCTGGTTCGGGCCTGGTTCAGACCTGGTTGTGGTTGTTAAGCCGCGTTTGTGTCTTAATCTTGACTTTGGGATGTGTTTTTGGATAAACATGAAACAGAAGGCGTGGCCTTTACCCGACAGTGTTTCAGACGCACTCAAACACGGCGAAATCACATGACGGAGGTTCTAAAAGTACCTTTGACCAAACATGTGAAGCTCCTTTTCCTCATTCCAAAACCACAAACGAAAAACAAGAACTAAACGATCACGCGTGAGGAAAAGTGTTGGTAGTTCTGGTTCACGCAGTTGGACCCGTTAAAGCTCTTCATTGGGCCATCTCAGGAGGCTTCACACGCTTTGGTCCCCCTAAAGCGGCTCCAGATGCATCAGCGCCCATGAACTCGTCTCCCGTCCATCCAAAACCAAGCCACGCCCACATCGGGACCGAACTAGGACAAGAGCCAAACTGGGACTAATCCTGGACACGGATCAGGGCCAAACCAGGTCTACATCTGGACTCAACTGGGCTCAAACCAGGACCAGACCCCGGCCATAGTCTCCAGACAAGTAACCGGACGAAGTACTTGTACGAGTACTGCAAACGCTAATACTTTAGTACACGTTTAGCTTGGTCTTTTGAGGAATCGACCAAAACAAAAGGTGCACCGGGAGTTTACGTTTGCGTCGAGCCTTCACTTTCCAGGCCCACGTAACTAGGCAACAGGAGGAGCAGAAGCAGAAGCGTCTAACTCTGTCACGTCTGCGGAGTCGGAGCAATAGGATTAGAACAACGCGGGGGCGGTGAGATCCTTACACCGCCGCGGCCCTCCAGACGCATTTGTGCACTTAAAGAGCAAACGCACTGTGGACGGGACCGCGCGGGAGGGGACGCACCGGGACGCACCGGGACGCACCGGGACGCACCGGGACACAGGGATGGGACGCACCGGGACACTGCACCGGGACGCACGGCGGGAACGCAGTGGACGGGACGCACCGGGACGACACCGGGATGCACCGGGACGCACGCGGGATGCGGACGGGAGCAGCCGGGACGCACCGGGATGCACGGGACGGGATGCACCGGGAGCACCGGGAGATGCAGGGACGGGATGCACCGGGACGCACCGGGATGCAGGGAAGGATGACGGGCGCACCGGGATGCAGGAGGGAGCACCGGGACGCACCGGGGACGCACCGGGAGCACCGGGGACGCACGGGGACGGCACCGGGATGGGCACCGGGAGCACCGGGACGACGGGACGCACCGGGACGCACCGGGAGCACCGGGACGCACCGGGATGCACCGGGACGCACCGGGACGGCACCGGACGCACCGGGACGCACCGGACGCACGGGCAGCAGGGAGGGACGCACCGGGTACAGGGACGGGACGCACCGGGACTCACAGGACTCACAGGGACGCACAAGGACGCACGGGACAGACAAGGACGCCCTGGACGCTTGGAACAGGGACGCACGGGACGGGACGTACCGAGATGTGTAGAAGTCGTGCCGTGTGCCGAAGGTGGAGTAAGACCATGGTCCAAGTCCTAATGTCCTAATGTCCAAGCCCACGAGTGGTTCGTTCTTCAAAGCCCCTCTACGTTCCACTCACTGTGTTTTGTGCACTTCTGTCTACAGTACTCGCACGTCTGCCATTGGATATTTCTGGATGAGATCTTGGCAAAGTCATTTTCGTCCAATGAAAGCTCGTTCTGTGAAGACAGAGGGTCTTGCACGGTCACATTAGCTCTTTGTAACAGTTTGAATCCATCCAAACACTTCACCTGGCTTTGTGAAACTGAAGAATGAGGCTTTGTAAACACGACTGTGCACATTTGCGTTCAGGGTCATTGGGATCGAGTCAAAGTCGAGTCTCGAGTCACAACGGGCCAGTCTTATGTCCCATGTCTCCTGGAGTCTCTCATGTCGGTGTGTGGTGTGTGTGTGTGTGTGTGTCTGTGTCTGTGTCTGTGTCTGTGTGTGAAAGTGTGTGTGCGTGTCTGTGTGTGAAAAGTGTGTGTGCGTGTCTGTGTGTGAAAGTGTGTGTGCGTGTCTGTGTGTGAATGTTTGTGTGTGTGTGTGTTATGTGTGTGAAAGAAAGTGTGCGTACGCCGGAGCCGAACACTGACACACTCACTTTCATCACATTTGTTGTTACTGTGTCACTGTTGATCTACTGCCCTCTTCAGGACGGAGAGCCAGCCGCCCGCCAGACCATGGCGGTAGATTTTGACGCGTTTTTGGGATAACGCAGTGCGACGAGTAACGGCAGGGCCGCCGACACCAGCCGGTAACGCCATGGATGGACCCAAACAAAACCTGCTCTTGGCTTCGCTGGCATCAACTACCCTACTGAGTGATACGCCTCTTCTCTGCTGTTTGGCTCATAAGCTTTGCTCTTCTTACGCGGGATGTTTCTGACCTCGGCGGCTGCGGTGGCGAAATGAACGACACTCCTGAGCAGAATATTGCGCCAATCAATTACAAAAATGGCGTATTATGCAAACAAGGGCTGTCAAACGCTTGGTTAACATCCATTAATCATGATTAGTTCTTTTTTTTTTTTTTTTTCATATTTAGTAATGGCCCATTTGTTTTAAGAAATTCGATTAGTCTCTGTTAATTTTTTATAATAATATAATATAATAATAATAATAAATAATAATAATTAAAAATTGCAGCTAATTTAAATACTTTTCTTAATTTGCGTTATAATGCATACATTTGACAGCCTTGGTAAAAAATATATGTTGCAACTTATGCGTGTGCCTTGTTCTGGTCATCGTCTAATCTTTGTTTTAAACATGACTCAAAAGATTGTTTATAATGATAATGACTTCCAGCTATTTTCTCTTTTTAGATATATAAATCTTTCCCCCACAAATGACCTTTTTTTTTTTTTTTTTTTTTTTCATGTTTTTCTTTCTTTTTTAATTCATTGACTGATTTAATAAGAAAGTAGAACGTTAACATTCATACATTAGCAGCCAATATTTCGCTAATGCTTGTGTTTTCTATGGGCTCGGTCCAGTTTCTCGCAGTCAACGCATCAGTGCTAATTCACACACAGAGTAGCAGGTGTGTGGCTGGAAATGGGAGGCGGTTTATAAGGCAATCTGCAGCTAATGAGTGTAATTATCAAACATGAAAAGAAAAATATTGCAAAAAAAAAAACCTGCTCGTTAAGTCCATAAAATACCATCATTTAGTTTTTCTGCACTAACAATAACTAGTCTCTGTAATGGCAAAGTGTGTGTTTTAGCTCGTCGACTTTTTATGTTTTTGCCATTTCGGCATCTGTAACACGCCAATTTGTCACCCGGGGAATTTTTTTTAATTTTTTAAATTTTTGTCACCGGCAGTTTTGCGTTAAAATGTCAGATAAGCATTACGCAGATCAACTCTTTAAAGGTGTTGCGGCCGTTGTTCTGCCTCGAAGTTCCAGTGAAATAAGAGAAAGGAAAGTCCAAAGAACAGCAGTAGAATTTGAAATCGATGACCAATGGACTTTAATGGGCTTTCTTTGAATGTACAATAATTAAGTAAAATTTGTCTTTCATGTTTTTCCAATGTATTTAAAAATGTTTAACAAGCCATACGTGGAACATTCCAGGCAAAGCAATGAGCAAGGGTGTATCTTCATTCCTTTTGAGATCATTTTGACCGAACAGAGCATTATTTGTTACTGTGTCAAGCCTAGGGATATATGTAAAGTGTCTACGTAAAATGCAGATATTTTACTGGAGTATTTGAAGCGCCGTTGTCCTTGTCTCGCGGTAACAGTTGGCGCCTCTTTCTGAACTGTAGCTGGTGTAATAGAGCTCCTGCTTAAACTGCAATTGGAAACCTGGTTACGCACATCTGGGCTGGCGTCCGTCTGCGCTTGTGTGCCGTTCTTCCGCTGATTGTCTGTCCAAACGTTCTCAATCGTCCTGCAATCGTCTCGATATTGTTGCCGTTCGTGTGTCGGTGCATCTTCGTTCCATCGTGCGGCACCGTCTGTTCATCATCAGCGTCACTCTCCATTGTTTCCATCGTGTGTCCATCGTGTCCATCGTCTTTCCATCATCTGTCCATAGTCTTTCCAAAATGTTTTCTATTGTCTTTCACTTCTGTCCATGTCTTTCCATCGTTTGTCATCTTCTGTCCATCGTCTCTCATATCTGTCCATCTTTTTCCACCGTCTTCTTTCATTGTCTTCTGTCTGTTCTCTTCCATCGTCTGTCGTTGTCCGTCCATCGTCTCTCATCGTCTGTCTATCTTTTGTCATCGTCTCCTTCGTATCTCCTTCATCTGCCTTCTTGTCCATCGTCTCTTCTTCATCTGTCCATCGTCTCTTCTTCATCTGTCCGTTGTCTCTCCTTTTATCTCCATCGCTTGTTTTTATCTCTCTCATCGTCTCTCTTTGTATTCCTTCTCTCGCCTTCATCTGTCCATCGTCTCTTCATCTGTCCCATCGTCTCTTCTTTCATCTGTCTCGTTGTCTCTCCATCGTTCTCCATCGTCTATGCTACTTCTGTCCATCCTTATCTCCTTCGTATCTCTTCATCTGGCCTTCATCTGTCCATGCTCGCCTTCGTATCTCCTTCATCTGTCCATCGCTCGCTCGTATCCTTATCTGTCATCGTTCGCTTCGTATTCCTTCATGCTGTCCATCGTCTCTCCTATCTGTCCCTTCATCCGCTCTCTGTCCATCGTCTCGCTTCCTGTCCTTGTCTTTCTTCATTTGTCATCGTTCTTCATCTGTCCATCGTCTCTTCTTATCTGTCCGTTGTCTCTCATCGTCTCCTGCTTTACTTTCCATCTCGTTGTTGTCTCACTCTCATGGTCTGATACGTGCTTCATTGTCATCTCTCGCTTCAGTTCCTCACGTATCGTCTCCTCATTCGTATCTCTCTTCTCTCGCTTCATCTGCCATCGTCTCTTCTTCATCTGTCGTTGTCATCTCCATCGTCGACCATCGTTATCTTCTTTCTCGTTTAATATCTAAATCTCTAAATACTGAAGGGCGGTTGTGTTGTATGTTGTCGTCTGGCGTCTCTTCAACAGTTGGTAACGAGTTGTGTTTTGTGTCGTCGCGAACGGCCATTCTGTTTGAAATTGTCTTCGTAATTTGTTTTTGTTTTGTCTCGGTGCGCTCTCCTCTCTCTCCGCTCTTCTTCTTTCATCTCTCTCTTCTCTCTGGATTTATCTCGATGTCCAATTCACTAGCGAGAGACAAATCACAGCAGGCAGCTCTTTCCCATCTGTTCCCTACGCTCTCATCTTTCCTCTTTCCCTCCTCTCTTTGCTTCTTCCTCTTCTCCTTCGTTCAAAAAACAGTGAAATGGTCTAAATGCATCATGCGGCCAAGGCTTCGACAAAATGGCTTCACAACATGTTTAAGATGTAACAACAATACAGTTTAAAAGCGAGTTGCGGTCTCATTTTTCCATTTCATTATTTTACGTTGATTCACATGCAAGAATTTAGATTTCAAGCGATTTTATGTACAATACATTCATTGCTGTCCTCTCCTTTGCTCTACACACAAACGTCTGTACATTGTGTTTACGGCAGACGTTTGTCAAGCGAGACGCTTCTCACTACCATTTTGATCTTCCTTCCTTTGCGCAGAATAGATTAAGGTCGGCGCTGCTTTACGTGACGGTTATCCATTTGTTTTGCTGAGGACATTGCAAAACCGTGCCTTGGTGTAGCATCTTTGTACTTTGAAAACGGCTCGGATTACGTGGCGTTCTTGGATTCGTTCCCGGTTCTTTGTCGGCTCGTCAAACGCGTCCTTTCAGCCGACGACAACTTTCACGACTTTTTCTGGAAGCGTTGTGACAAGTAAAACCCTCCACTTCTCGTCCTGTATTCTGTCAGAGAAGACGTCGGACTCTGTAAACCGGGACCAGCGTCTGCGTTTTGACAGTTTTGAATTTGTCGTTTCGTCCCATGAATGCAACCGATTGTCCAAATTGATGATGATGATGATGCTTTCCTGTTGTATTTTTGCTTCCTCTTCACTGCGTACATCTGCTGTACCTTTACCTTCCTCCTCTTCCCTCCCTCTATCCCCCTTTTTATGTCTCACTTATTGAACTGGGCTCCGTTTCCACCACGTCTCTTTGCCCCCGACCGCTCTTACGCGTTTGATTTCCCTTCGCGACATGGATTTACACCTCAGCGCTCTCCCGTTGATCTTAAAGCTCATCGAATCACATTGTGGCCTGAGCCTCTCACTGATGGCGTTATCCTCCGCGCTCGATACCGCGCGCAATCCCCTCCTCTTCTCTCGTCTTGTTCTTGGTTGTTCCTCGCCGGCGCGATGATCTGCTCCGGAGGGGGGTCGGCTTTTATCTGTTCCGCCGCAGCTCCAGCGGTTGTTTGTTTCATCAAAAAAAAGAGATTGCCCTGGACACAAACCTGAAGAACGGCCACACGAACCAAGCACGGGAAAGACAATAAACAATGTCATTAAAGGAGACGCGTTTGGGTTAGTTAATTTGGAGTCAAGCCTATTTTATTTGCTTTAATGACCTAAGATGGACTTTCCTTCTCACTAAGTTCTCTCTTATTTGTTGATCATGAGAACACCTTCTGACTCAGTGTTGCGTCTGCGGGACAAAGCGGCAGGCCTTCCATTTTTGACCACCAGATGGCACAATAGAGCGCGCCAACACACCGCCCGTATCGTAAATGTGTCGCACACGCGTCGTCCGCCCATCACTGGTATAAACTGGAATATGGATCTCAAAACGGAAACGGGTCCATCGACTTCCCGTTCAAAACTGCGGGATTTCCCACGTTCCTCTTGTAAAATCCCTCTGGAACGTTCTCACATCTCGGAATTTGCACGCGGGAACTCGGGTCAACGTTCCAGAACCCAGATCTGGATAAAGTGTTACATCCATTTTCTCCGTAGTGCCTCTATACTGCCCCCTGCTGTCCGTAAACGTGCTCCTGCGCTGCCGTTGAGCCTCTGCAGTTACAAACGGAGTGTTGCGCTAATGTTGCTAACATTTACGCAGCGCTAATGATGACAAAAGCAGAAATTCACCCACAAACGTTGATTTTATTTATGTTTTCTGCGCTACATTTTTGAACCCGTTGTGTGTAACCCGGCGTCGGAAAGGGGAATAGCACTCGATAAGATAATAATGAGGGAACGGCGTTATAAAAAAAAAAAGAAGAGTATTCATGTTTCTGGAGGACTTGGAATGAGAACAGTGGCGTAGACTTGGTTCGGTCCTGTTCTATCCTGTTCTGTCCCATTTTGACCAGGCGCTTGAAACTCTGCCACTGTCCAACAACCACATTAGAAAACCGTACGGCCGCGCCGCGCGTCTTTTGTCCTCTAATTAAATTCCCTTCGATGTTTGCGTCGGTTTCGCTCGTTCCGCGGCCTGTAACGCCACCACCCCCCCCTCTCCTCCCCCCCTTCTCCTCCCCCTTCTCCTCCCCCGCTTCCTCCCGCTCGCTCTCGTCTGCTAAGTTTGCACTCAAGTGTTTGTGAATCTGTCATCCAGCCTGTCACAGCAGCACGCACCAGTCCTACTAAATATTATCCCCTGCGAACGCCACTCCTCCGCTCAGACTTCTGTACAACACTTTCTCTTATCACTCTTCTTTGGCTCGTTCCGTACGGTTTCAGTTTTTTATTCAAGACTACAGGCCAAAAAAGTGTCCTTGTGTTGTTTTTTGTTTTTTTTACTCAATTACACGACACAAAACGACCTAATTATCCAGTCTTTTCCTACATTGTTTAAATTTTTAATTGACTCCACTTCATCCATTAGATTTCTCTGTACTTTTCCTTCCACAGACATAAAGATCAGGCCTTAAAGTGGCTCCTCACACCGCAAATGTGCATCTGAATCAAAAAAAATTTGGCAAAATGTCACGTTTACGCCCAGTTTTCAGTCAGATCTACGTTTAGTCACTAACTAATTAAACATTTTTTTGTGTCTTAGACGTGGACAAATAAAGACAGACATTTAAACCTGCTCTGTGCATTTTTCACATCTTAATAGCGTTCTGTGAAAAACGCCCAAATGTCACATATTTGGCCGTTTTTACACAGAAAACGCCTCATTTCTGTGTGAAACAGACATGATGAAAAACGCGTAATACGTTTGCTTCTTATTTATGAGAGCAAACGACAGCAGAAGTTTCACATTTATATCTTTATGTTGAATTTTGTCCTATTCACTGCAGCGTTTCGACTTAAGTCACAAAATGGATACCACTTCTGCCTCTGGGCAAAGTCAATTGTGCTCGCTTCATTCCGACTAAACACGTTCACACTTTGCGCCACATTGACCGAGTGCAAACGACGGAAGCAGCCTCTCGCTGTTGCTTTCACCCCTCGCCAAAAAGCTCTCGCGCCGTATCATGCTCGAGTAATGATTTTCAGACGAGAGGCAGCGCTGTCGGCCGCGAGCAGATAAATCAATCACGACCCGAGCTACTGAGTCAGGAAAACACAAACCAGTCGCGGGAGGAGGCGGGTTCAAGCCCCGCCCACAGGGGGAATGAACCCCGCGAGCCGCGCAGTGTCAAGTGTGTGTTCACAAGAGCGTTTCCGTCGACGTCCGAATCGCAGTTAGAAAGTCTCAAAGAAGGAAGACGGATGAAGGCCGTTGGATAAAAGACGCTTTCTTCATTTTATGTCGTACAAATGACAAATGATGAGGAGCAGAAGAACATCATCATTTTGGCTTTTTATTCGTTCACTGTTGTACAAATAAAAAAAAAAAACATTGAAGTATTTTTGTATCTTTACCAATCTTTTTATTCATCCTTTATTATTTTTATTAATTATTATTATTTTTATTATTATTTTTCATCCTCTTCCTTTTTTCTTTTTTTTTCTTTTTCTAACTTCTTCTACTTTTTTTTTTCTTTTTGCGTTATACTGTCTTTTATACTGTTGTTTCAGTTGCACTTTTCAGAGAAGAAAGTTTGTTTTTATTCACTGACGATGGCAAAAAAAAAAAGCTTTTTCTGTTCTGGTGTCTTTTTTTTAAATTATTATTACTTCTTTATTATCATTATTGCCGTGCAAGATCAAACGCATCGCGAGCGTTCTCAGTGTAAGACAGTTCTCCAGATGGAATGTTAATAACGTGATTGGATGACGAAAAAACCTCGACTTGCATTCGACGACAAACTAAACCTGTCACGATCAAGCTGGAATAATTGTGTTCTTGATCATTGTGCGCTGGAAACGAACGACTCTAAAGACCACGCAAAGACCATTTTATAACAAAAACAGCGCGCATTATTTAAAAAAAAACAAAATAACAGAGATCAAATTGACAAAAATCTAGATGAATCTTCTTGTTCCACGTTCTGTCTTTCGCGCAGAATAATCGATTTCGCTGTTTCTTTTCGTCTATGTTTCTTTCTCTAACCGTTCTCCCTTGTGTGCTGTGTGCGCGCGATCAGGTTTCGAGCTCTTGGGGAACCTGCTGAAGCCCACCCTTCCTCCCACACGGCCAGCCCCCGCTCCCCCCCCAATGGCCGTCCACGCGGAGGAGGTCCTGGCCACGACCTGGACTCGCTCTGGCCAACCTCGTGGGCAGTGAGTGCACGTCACGCAACAAACACACATCACACTCAACACACTTCAGACACACAACACACTCAGAACACAACCACACTCAGCAACACACACACAACAGGACACACACACTCAACGAAACACGCTCGGCCAAATCGTGACCCGAGAAGAGTTTTGGACGGCTTTAGTTTTAGACTCTTGTGGGGGTAAACGCTTTCCACTTCAGCACCAACAGTCTTTCTCTTCAGGCCTCGTAAGTCACAAAAACAACACACAATCTGACACTCAACAGCACACACACACACACTCAGACACGCACTCAGACACGCACTCGGGCGAAATCGTGACCCGAGAAGAGTTTTGACGAGCTTAGTTTTTAGACTCGTGTGTGAAAAAGTAAAAGAAACGTTTCCACTTCAGCACCAACATTCTTTGCTCTTTGCGCGTAAGTCACAAAAACGACATCAAACATGCTTGGACTCTCCGTTCTTACCGCGACTATACTGACGCCCTGCAGATGCGCCGTTTCAAAACGTCAACAAATCCGTCTGTATTTACACCGTTGTAGTTTTAAATGAGCACAGCCGGAAGCACGTCGACCACATCGCGAGTCAAACGAAGCAAAACTTGCAGTTATGTCTGGCATTCGTTGGTTTGCGTCCGCGTGGCGTGGTTAAAAACGTGTGTCGGGCCCGCTGTTTTGAACCGCGTGATTCATTCCTTTTATTATGACCGTTCAGCCTACTCGTCGGGGTCTCCATGTGCCGTTCAGGCCCGAAGAGCTGGTGTGCTGAAGGTGGAAGCGTTCGTTTGACTCTCATGAGCCGCGTCGTAAAAAAAAGCCCTGTTTAAGTTTCTGAACGCGGCGTGTTTTTCAGTGGGATGTCATGGAGTCGCTATGATGTGACCGGCAGAGGTGTTTCTATTGTTTTTTGTGTTTTTAGATCTGCACTTTGGACCCCCAAACAAGATAAGTCAAGTCCAGTTCCTAAGCTCCTCCCTCTGCTCCTCCCATGCTCCTGTTCTAAGCTCCTCCCCCTGTTCATGGTTCTTGCTCCTCCCCGCTCCTCTGTTCTAAGCTCCTGCCCTGCTCATGGTTCTAAGTCCTCCCCTGCTCTGTTTCTAAGGCTCCTCCCTCTGCTCGGTTTCTAACTCCTGCTCCTGTTATCTAAGCTCCTCCCCCTGCTCATGGCTCTAAGCTCCTCCCCTGCTCCTCCTTGCTCCTGGTTCCTGAAACTCCTCCCTCTTGCTCCTGGTTCTAAGCTCCTCCTCTGTCCTGCTTCTAAGCTCCTCCCCCTTCCTTTCTAAGCTCCTCCCCCTGCTCCTGGTTTAAGTCCTCCCTCTGCTCTGGTTCCTAAAACTGCCTTCCCCACTGCTCCTGTTCTAAGCTCTCCTCCCCCTGCTCATGGTTCTTAGCTCCTCCCTCTGCTCCTCCTCTGCTCCTGGTTCTAAAACTTCTGCTCCTGTTTCAGCTCCTCCCCTGCTCATGGCTCTAAAGTCCTCCCTTGCTCCTCCCCCTGCCCATGGTATCTAAGCTCCTCCCCCTGCCTCCTGGTTCTAAGCTCCCTCCCTCTGCTCCTGTCTAAGCTCCTCCCCCTGCTCCATGGCTAAGCTCCTCCCCCTGCTCAATGGTATAAGCTCCTCCCTCTGCTTCCTGGTTCTAAACTCCTCCCCTGCTCCTGGGTTTCTAGCTCTCTCCCCCTGCTCATTGCGTTCTTTAGCTCCTCCCTCTTGCTCCTCCTCCTGCTCCTGGGTTCGTAAACTTCCGCTCCTGTTTCTAAGCTCCTCCCCCTGCTCATGCTCAAGCTCCTCCCTCTGCTCCTTCCCCTGCCCATGGTTCTAAGCTCCTCCCTCTGCCCATGGTTGCTGAAGCTCCTCCCTCTGCCAGGCCTGAGTGCTTGTGGACACAGTCGGGGAGAAGAAGCTGACAGACGAGGACAACAACTGGCAGAACTAAGACCATGATCCACCACCCATGAGCCCTGCACCATGGGCCCCCCACCCATGCCCCTGCAGCACATGCGTGAGCGGCACAACTACACACAAACAGCACAACAACCGCAACAACTCACCGCAACAACTCACGCAACAACTCACCACAACAACTCACCACACACGCACAAACCACACAACAACATCACAACAACAACAACTACACAACAACTCACGACAACAACACACCCGCAACAACCACACACGCAACAACACACCGCAAACACGCACAACTTACACAACAACTCACCACAAGAGGACACAACACAACTACACAACACCACGAACAACAAAAACACCACAACAACTACACATGACAATACATTAAATAGGAAGTTAAATTTCCACTGTTTGGAAAGTAAAATACAAAAGTAAAAGTTACGTCATTCAAGTAAATCCTTATTATCGTACTTAAGTTGAGACTTAACAGGCAAAAACTCATTTTCTGTTTCCCTCTCTTTTGTTCAGTGTGCTAAGTCAACAAACTTGTGGCAAATCGTCACGTGTCGAGTTTTTCAGTTGATCTAGTTCAGATCCCAACTCAACTCCCTCTTGTAATGTTTTGTGTCTAACATGTGGCAAAAATGAAGACACATTTTAACCTGCTCTGGTCCATTTTTACATGTAAACGGCCCAAATCATGTTGACATTTGGGCCGTTTTTCACCACAGGAAACGCCTCATTTCTGTTGAAACGTTGACGTGATGGAAAAAGTGTCAAACATTTGTTTCTTACATTACGAGACAAACGACAGCAGAAGTTTCAACACTGAGATCTTTATGTTGAGTTTGTTTCCTGTTTCACCTGCAGCGTCAGAGCCGGAAATCCGTATTTCTCGCTCCTACGCTTATGAACTGGACTGAAAAGGTTTAAAAGTATTTTCTTTCTGCGTTTAAAACGATAATAAAAAATTAAATTATAATAATAATAATAATAATAATAATAATAATAATAATAATAATTAATAATAATAATATTGACTAGATACATTAATTCGCTTCTTGATCTAAAACATTAATTCTTTGCAAAAGATCACAACATTTTACACTTTTACAGTTTCAAACTCTAAAAATTTCCAGTAAAGTATTTGACACTCAAAGTCGTTTTATTCATGTGATACTTTTACTTGAGCTTATTTTGTACCCCCAAACGCCACTGCGGAAAATTCCAAATTCTATGTCCATTTATGTACAAAAAAATGTCTCTAATTAAATCTAGTTAATTTTTGAGTGTGTTTTGCTTCTGTTCTGGCGGTTTAGAACGTCGTGACCCTGTCCCGTGACACGCACACACACCATCAAGCCCGCGCACACACACACACACACCAGTCAGCGCAACACAACACAGTCAGCGAACACACACACCACACCGGTCACCACACACACACACAACCGTCAGCACCACACACACTCCGTCAGCACACACACACACACAACACCGTTCAGCACACACACACTCCGTCAGCACACACACACACCACACACAACACCACACACCTCAGCACACACACAACACACCGTCAGCACAACCACACACTCCGTCAGCACACACCACCACACACACACACCGTCAGCGCACGCCACACACACACACACACACACACACGCACCGTTTCCACTCCGCAGCACTTTTGTGTCCGTCCCGATCTCTCACCCGCCAAACTGTCACTAAACGTTCTGCACTTTTCCTTCCTTCGTCCTCGTCATCGTTTTTTGTTCTAAGTCTGCCCGTTTCCTTTTTCAACCGTTTTTCCTGTCCCACCATGCCCCCCCGTCATTTGCGCCCCTTCACGCCCCCGCCATCCACCCCGTTCACACCCTGCCATTTGCCCCCGTTCATGCCCCCGTCATGCCCCCGTCACGCCCCCGCCACGCCCCCGGCATGCCCCCGTAGCCCCCACCATGCCCCACCATGCCCCCCGTCACACCCCTGCCATGCCCCTTCTTGCCCCTGCCGCCCCCTGTTCATGCCCCCGTCTGCCCCTTGCCGGGCCCCCCTCCATGCCACGTTGTGCCCTCGCCATTGCCCCTCCATGCCCCCGTCATGCCCCCACCATGCCCCCGTCATGCCCCCCCATGCGCCGTCACACCCTGGCCCATTGCCCCCGTCGTGCCCCTTGCCGGGCCCCCCGTCGTTGCTACCCCGCCATGCCCCCACCAGGCCCCAAACCATGCGCCCGTCACACCCCGCCTGTTGCCCCTGTCGTGGCCACCTCCGGCCCCTTATGCCCCCGCCGGCCCCGTTGTGCCGCCCATCGCCCCTCCATCTTACCTCGTTCTCGGACCCCCGTTCCCTCTGCTTTACTGCTCTTAACCTGTTGTCCGTTTCTCTCCCTCTCTCCCCCGCTGCCAGAATGGGAATGTTCATGCTTTAGCTACGTAAGTACGAGTGGGCATTGGCCCCGCCCGTTCGGCAATGGCGTGGTGGCTTAGTGAGAATTGGGCGTGTAGGGTTCTTCACATTTGCACATTTGAGGTCTTCACTTGGACTTTCTCTATCAGGGTTCTGTTAGCGCACCATTTACTGCACCAGAGGGAGTACAAACAAAAGGCTAGTTGCCCCGACATTCTACGTAGCACACGATTGTGATGAAGGCGACAGAGTCTCTCTCCCCCACTCTCTCTCGCCCCCCTCTCTCTTTGTCCCGCCCCTCTCTCTCCTCCTCTTTACACCTTTGTACTTCTCCCCCAGTGCGTTCGCCTCCCAGCAGCCAGACAGCAGAAAAAGGACAAATATGACACAAAAGCTTATCAAATCACCCACTTTAAATATTCAAGCCGCTTGAAATGTGGAAGGCCGAAGATGGAAGCTGGTGTGAAAGGTGCGGTTGAAAGCGGGTGCTCTGGACCCACAGCATTGTTCTAGTGCAACATAAGTATAAATGATGGATGTTTCATCAAGACTATTTAACAGCCAATGTCCACGCTGCCAGACCTGTCTCCATAGTTACTGTATCTACCAGAGTTTACCACGACGTCTACTGAGTGGCCTTAAAACACTTCATTAATATCCTTTTACTTAGATTTTCGTGAACACGGGAAAACGGACTTCCTAAACGGCTAAAAAAGCTCTGTTTCCGGCCCAGGGAGTCGCCGCAACAGCTTTGACTCACTGGACATTTCTTGCCACAAATCAATGGACTTTAGAGCGCGTTTAGCAACCGGGCTTTTCCCTCGTTCTTCCATCTTAAAGACCCGGGCCGTGCGAACTTTAAAGCTCGCGCGGTTTGAAGACGTCGATCCGGTCGCAAAAACAAAAAAACAAACATTTTCCAACTTTCGCGGACAGCTCCGCCCACACGCGAAGAACCGCCGGCTGATCCTAACGTGCTCCGGTGCCCTGCATGCCGCCTCCACCCGCGCACGAGCCCATTAGCGCGTTAACCTTCACTCCGGCGCACTTTTATGCAACACTCTGTGCGTCGTGCGCCGTCAGAAACGCAGCGATTCAAGAGGGAAAAAAGAAGTATAAATATGTAGAGCTCGACTGCACGAACGCCATTGTTTTTCATTTCCGTCTAAATGATGAATCGGCGCTCATTATTCCCGGCTTTGGCCTCGATCGAGCGTGCAAACGTTTAAAGGACACGCGCTCCGACACGCGCCTTATCGTCCTTTAAACGCGTTGCTTTTGCGTCGCGCGTTTTAGAGCTGAAAATAATGTTTGCACCGAAAACCCACGCGAAGCTTTCCCCTGCCAGGATTCGTCTTAGCGCTCCATCTACTGGCAGCAGAGGGGAAATGAACAAAAGCTAGCTTGCTAATGTGAGTGTGCGGTTGTATTGGACGAGTGTGACGATTTGTGGACCTAGAAACGGCACAGGGACCTCCAGATCGCTACATTTTCAAAATTTGAAACAGTATTTTTGCGAGGCTCAGAGAAGGAGCACAGAAGACGAGCTCGTGAACAGGATTAACTGTGAGTCAAGCACGACGGCAGCTGTGACTTTGGTGCGGAACAGTGTTGAACATGATTCAAATGTAATGTGTGTCCTTTAAGTCACGGCTAAGTCTTCGTTTGGACCTGGTTTGGCCCAGTTCCAAACCTGTTTTAGATCTGCTGCTACTTGAAAAGGCAAATACTTTCATTCGGTGTGAAAAGTTTGAAAATGGAGGTGTAATAAATAATAAATAAATGCTCCAAACAAGATTAATATTCAGAGTACAAGTCATTTTGACTTCATTTTTGCGGTGAACGCGGCTCTTTGAACGCGACTGCAGAGGGAATGTTAAAAGTTCAGTTTGAAAGCATCAATCAACAGAGAAGATGAGAGGAGGAAGAGGAGGAAGTGTGAGGGGAGAGCAGAGAAGCCTGAGATAAGTTTAATGCCCTGCTGTGGAAAATTCAAAGCCAAGCTATAGACCTTTCTCAACCGTTCAACAGCGTCACAGCTACAAGCGTCCACTCGGCTGAAACGGGTCGCTCTTCATCCTGAAACTCGTCTTCTCGGCCCCCGTGAAACTGTTGACAGAAGAAGGCAAACACGTGAGGTCCGTGTTTCCTGACTATACATTGGTTAAACAGCGTCATGTGATCACTTGCCGACCAAAACGGAGAGATATGCGGGGCTAGGCTAGCTGTGGTGCTAACCCCCTCAGCTGCGATGCTAACCCCCTCGGCTGCGATGCTAACTCGCCCGGCTGCGATGCTAACTCGCCCAGCTGCGACGCTAACTCGCCCAGCTGCGACGCTAACTCGCCCAGCTGCGACGCCGTTGCTAACCCGCCCAGCTGCGACGCTAACCCGCCCAGCTGCGACGCTAACTCGCCCAGCTGCGATGCTAACCCCCTCAGCTGCGATGCTAACCCCCTCAGCTGCGATGCTAACCCCCTCAGCTGCGATGCTAACTCGCCTAGACTTAGTATTTGATGTTGAACTTGTGAAGTCACATGTTTCAGACAAATGTGCCGGCCCTTCATTGTCGCTTGCGGCTTTAACTCATGGGGCTCTCATGGGGACAAAGACAAACTGCTGGGGTCTGGCCTGGGGTCTGGCCTGGGGTCTGGCCTGGGGTCTGGCCTGGGGTCGAGCGCTCGTTACGCTCCAGCTTTGCGCTCGTTGGCTTGTTCTCGTTTAAACCGCTCTTGACCGTGTGAAATCGGCCCTGCTCCTGGACCTTAACGCGGAGGCTTTACCTGAGTGCAGTCAAAGCGGCGTGATTAATCTGCGTTAAGCCGTGATTGATGCGCACAGTGTCTTTGATCAATGGCACGAGTTCAGGCGTCGACAGTCCGACATTGGCTGCGCGCGGTTCACGTCTCATCTTACAGTCGACACGCGCGTTGTGCGATCCTCCTGCTCTAACGGGCGTTCGCATCCACGTTTTAGCACTCTTCTGATGGCCCGTCACCGGGAGAAGCCAGGCGCGCACGGCGGCGATGACTTTTGATGGGAGAAATGCTCTTGAAAGGACGCGTGTTGCGAATGCGGAGTGGTTGAAATGATGGAGAAGCCGCCGGAGCGACTGTGATAAACGGGCCGTCGCCTGTGCACAAGACGGCAATTTCAAGTTACACCGAGGACGCGAGACAACATTTGAACGTTCTAATCGTGCGCAGAAAGTGTCGATCTTGGGCTTAGTTTGTTGGTAATTATTGGCCACACTTGGGAGCAGGCGAGAATGATTTTTAAACGAAACAGAACCCAAACTGAATTATTAGGATCAGGATCAGTTTTATTGCCGTGTCGATGAACAAACTTCACAAACTTTGACGATGTGAAGCGATGAAAAACAAGTATAATCTATTATAATCTAAAATGTGAATTACTTTGGTGTTTACTCATTAAGAAGTGTATTTTTGGAGCTGCTTCGTCCAAGTATTTTATGTTGTAGATCAATAAAGTTTGTCTGAAAATGAATTGAAAATGTACAAAAGACTAACTTGGAAAGTACTTGTCGCGGAGCAAAAAGTTCCCAAAGTGTGGCCCCAGTCCCTAGTTCTAATATGGCCCGGGACTAAAAAAAAAAAGCACCAGGAACAGTGAAAGGTTCCGACATGAAAAGTGATCACATGAAAATAGTTGTGATTCATATTGCGGTTCTCCTAAGTTCTAGAGTTGTCGTCTGTTCAAACTGGCTAATGCTACGAACACGGACCCTCCTGCGTTCCGTTGGTCCTCCGTATAAACCACGCCTCCTCCTGATCAATACCTGTGATCAGCTTCACCTTTGCCCCCTCAAGGGTCCACTCAGAGCCTCTGTCATCGATCAGGTCTTCAGAGCCTCTCCACTCGGGTCTAAACATCGATCTTCCCCTCCAAACACAGAGGACGTAAAGGCTTAAACCAGGGCTATTCAACGTCAGGCCCGGGGGCCAAATCAGGCACGCCCAGTGATTTAAGCCGGCCCACAACCATTCGTCCAAATATTCTTTTTAAATAAATCTTATCTGGTTTAATCCTGGGTTAGCACTAGTTTACACCTGGTTTGGTCTTGGTTTAGTCCTAGTTTAAGTCTGCTTTAGACCTGTTTTAATTCTGGGCTCGTCCTGGGTCAGACCTGGTTGGTTCTAGGCTAGTCCTGGTTTAATTCTGGTTCAGTTCTGGATGGGCCATTTTGCAAAACAATGTTGGTAAAGCATTTTGTTTATTTTGTTATTGTACTGTAATAACCACATTTATTGAAACAGTGCTGGGGATGTTTTGCGCGGCCCAAAATATAGTTGCCATGGTGGTCAGCCTCGGTGTATGTCTATGTCCAGTCAAGGAACTGCCAGAAAAACCTGCGCTATTACGTACTTTTGCTTTAAAGTCCGAAAGCGCACGTTCCAAAGCTGTAAACGGGAGGCAAAATTACGTCTGCGGCATCGTTCAGGTGAGATGGAACAGACGACCTTTGCGTTGGTGGACGAGCGCCGTAATCGCTGCCTCATTTGAACCGCTTTGCTCCCCCGCACACATAGTAGCCTGTAGGGGGCGCCGCGGCTCTTTACACCCGTTTCCATGCTTAGAAATTTAGACTTGTTCATTTGGCGTTCATAAATTTTGTTACTGAACGTGAAATGCCTTTGCCAATGTGTCCACAAGCATTTAAAAGAGCTGAACGAAGCGTAATAGCGCTCACTTTGGGCAGAAAACGTCGCCGCGCGGTGATTTTTCCCTGACAACGGCTCAAACGCAGTGATGCATCGCCCTTGATTAGCGCCATCGCTCACTGCGGAGAGCGGCGCTGAGGCGTTTACGGCGCCGCTGCAGGGAAACGAGCGGACTGGACGACCAATTATAACACATTTTTATTGTTTTTGTGCGCCGGGGCCCGTGCAAACCGCTGGGACTTTGGAAGGCAAAAACGAACACCATTTGCCCCGTGAAAAATGAAAATGTGTCACGTTTACAGCACTTTGAATGTGAAACGTCAGTATTTTCCCCTCTAAATTACGCCTGGAGTGCTTTATTCAGAGTGTTGTCTTTTGATTCCCTTCTGCTTTAATCCTCGTTTTCGTCTTGAAACCTTCTTCTTTTGGTTCAAGACTTGGATCGTGCCTGTCACAAGTGCAAGTGTGTCATTGGTCCACGCTTAAAGGACACATGTTGGGACCTCTTCTCTCTTTTAACCCTGTTCTAACTCTGTTCCTCGTCACAAACGCAGCTGCAGTCGTGTTTAGCCTCATTCGCTCGGCCCGTTTCTTTACTCGCTTTACAGTTTCCCAGATGTGTGACGTCAAAGGTAGAGACCTGGTTGAAGGTGGAAGGTCGTCTTTTTACAACACACACACGAAACAAACCCATAGGATACAGAATAAAGTGACTGATCCATGACGTTCTCCTCGAGATCATTGTCGTTTTCACTTAATAGTTGTTCATACGTCGACTCTATTCAGAAACAGAAACAACTGTTGTCTTTTTAAACTATTAGCAATTTGAATAGCTATTGTGACGAGGATATTAATTGCAATTATTTTGGTCGTGATAATCGTGACACGTCGTGATCTGGAGGTCTCTGTGCCGTTTTTAACTCCATAAATCATCGTTTCTGACTCAAATCGCCTTCATTACAGCTGTGTCTTTTACATTAGCATGTCAGGGGCAAGCTTGCTTTTGTTTATTTCCCCATGGTATTTCCCTCTGCTGCTGGTAGATGGAGCGCTCCTGAGTACAAACATGATTTTAAGTTCTAAAACACCAGATGCCAAACTCAAGGTCGTCAAGAGCATGTGTTAAGTCTGATAACAATACAAATGCTGCAGAATATTTGTCCTTTAAGTTGGAAAACGTGTCATGCCAAAGCAAAGGACAAAAATAATACAAATAAAGCAGAATTTTGTGTCATTTAAACCTTCATTTTTTCATCCTGGACAAATCAACACATTTATGGACAAGCAACGTCTCTGAATTACAAATGTGCCGAGCTAAAACCTGTCCGTCTCCGCGACGCGAGCGCGTGGGAGGTAAACAAATTGCCTGTCGAGGTGAAGTTGATTTAATTTGCGCCGCGAGCGGGTCTGAACCGCCGTCTTGCCTCTCGCGCGCTCCCCAAAAGCGCCAGGCTAATGACGAGTCCCAGTGGGAGGCCGCTAAGTACCCCTGCAACACGCTGCGCTGTTTGGCTGCTAGCTTACACGCACTCCATCAGCGCTAACAGGCTAACACGCTAACACGAGTGCCAGGCGCGCAAACAAACAGGAGGATTGACACGCGTTTATGACAGAGGAAGAGAGTCTGGCAACGCTGTAAAGAACCAGGAAATTAAAGCTTTTGAAACAGCAAATCTTGTATTATTATTTTATTATTATTATTATTATTATTATTATTATTATTATTATTATTATGGACTTTCTGGAGATTTCACCATGGTTTTTATTGATCAGTTAAAAAATCAGTCACATTGCAACTGGGTTTTAATGTCAATATTCATTTCAAACAAAACATAAAACTTCTTTAATAAAACTTTATAGTAAACAGTAATCTGAATGAAATTGTTTAAAAGTGTAACTGGCTTTCATTAAACCGTTGCGAAGGCTTTTGCGTGGAAACGACAAATGTGTCCAATCTGTCCCTTCCATTGACTCCACTTCATCCATAGATTTCTCTGGGACATGCTCCTCCCACAGAGACGTAAAGATCAGGCCTTAAAGTGGCTCCTACACACACTAAACTGTCCAAGAGTCTGACAGAACAACACAAGGTTCTGAGCCTCATTTATCACGCTTTAAACACAGATCTAAATTAGAAAAATGGGGCAAAATTGCGACCGTTTAGGCCAATGTTCATTTAGTTCAGTCCAAAACTAAATCAGAAATCCAAAATCCCCTCTGTGAATGTTTTTGTGTCTAAAACATGATGAAAAAACTCGTAACACATTTGTTTCTTACATTTACGTGAGGAAACGACAGCAGAAGTTTCACACTGAATCTTTAAGTGTAATGTTATTTCCTGTTTCACCTGCAGCTCGTATCAGCTCGAGTCCGTCCACAGTTCTTTCTCTGACCGTTTGCGTTTGTGTCGTTGCTTCAGGCGCCGGCTCCTGTGCCGTTCCCCATGACCACACCTCAAGTGCCTGTCTACGGGATGGTGAGTTCAAGGAGCCTCTGGAAAACACGTCACTCCTGGAGGTTTATCATGCAAAAGAGGGTTACATTGAAAGATCGTTGGTTATTTTTGGAGAAGATTAAAGATTAACGAGTCCCAGACGAAATGAGTCAAATTACATGTCTAAAAATGACGAAAGCCAAAGTACTTTCTCGCGCTCAGGTCTCATTTGTCGTACTTTCTCGCGCTCAGGTCTCATTTGTCGTACTTTCTCGCGCTCGGGTCTCATTCTCGTGCTCGGGTCTCATTTGTCGTACTTGCTCGGCGCTCGGTCTCATTTATTGTCGTACCCCTTTCTCGCGCTCGGGTCTCATTTGTCGTTCTTTCTTGAACTCGCGGTCTCATTTTGTGCTACTTTCTCGCGCTCAGTCTCATTTGTCGCTCTACTCTCTCGCTTCTCGGGTCTCATTTGTTGTACAATCTTCTCGCGCTCAGGTCCATTGTCGTACTTTCTCGTCTCGGTCTATTCTCATGCTCTGGTCTCATTTTGATCGTACTTTCTCGCGCTCAGTCGCATTTGTCGTACGTTCTCCGCGCTCAGGTCTCATTTGTCGTACTTTCTCGCGCTCAGGTCTCATTTGTCGTACTTTCTCGCACTCAGGTCTCATTTGTCGTACTTTCTTGCGCTCGGGTCTCGTGCTCGGGTCTCATTTGTTGTACTTTCTCGCGCTCAGGTCTCATTTGTCGTTCTTTCTTGAAACTCGGTCTCATTTATGTACTTTCTCGCGCTCAGGTCTCATTTATCGTACTTTCTCGCACTCAGGTCTCATTTGTCGTACGTTTCTCGCGCTCGGGTCTCATTTGTCGTACTCTCTCGTGCTCAGGTCTCATTTGTCGTACTTTCTCGCGCTCGGGTCTCATTTGTCGTATTTTCAGGTCCCTCAGCCAATGGCGCAGATGGGCGGAGTCCCGGTGATGGCGCCTCAGCCCATTGATGTATAACCGACCCGTGCTCAGAGCCACAAACCCCCTTCGCCCCGCTGCCCGGAGCTTCAGGTACTCACAGGGTTAACCAGGACTAACTAAGGACTAACTCACGATTAACCCAGGACTAACTCTACGACTAACCCAGGACTAACTAAGGACTAACCCAGAACTAACCCAGGACTAACTAAGGACTAACCAGGACTAACTCACGATTAACCCCAGGACTAACCACAACTAACTCACGACTAAACCCAGGACTAACTAAGACTAACCCAGGACTAACCCAGAACTAAACCCAGGACATAACCCAGGACTAACTAAGGACTAACCCAGGACTGAAAACAATGTCTAAATCAGGTTTAAACCTGAAACTATTGGAACAAGAAACGACTTAACCAGATCTAAACTAGGACAAAAACCAGGTCCATAACTAAACCAGGTTTAATCGTGATTTGAATCACATCTAAACCAGGACAAAACATGGACTACACAGTCTAACGTAGACCTGTTCCAGGACAGAGTACTTTAAGATTTAAACAGATCCAGAACTTAACTAGGTGTAAACCAGCACTAAACCAGGACTAAGCATAAATCTAAACAAGGACTCTGGTTTAGGGCTAAACCAGGGCCTAAACCAGGGCCAAAACCAGGGCCAAACCAGGCCAAACCAGGGCCAAACCAGGGCCAAACCAGGACTAAACGGGCCAAACCAGAGCCAACCAGAGCCAAACCAGAGCCAAACCAGGCCAAACCAGGGCTAACCAGGAACTAAAACCAGGACTAAAACCAGGACTAAACCAGGACTAAACCAGGGCTAAACCAGGGCTAAAACCAGGGCTAAACCAGGCTAAACAAGCTAAACAAGGGCTAAACCAGGGGCCAATCCAGGCCAATCCAGGCCAATCCAGGCCAAATCCAGGGCCAATCCAGGGCCAATCCAGGGCCAAACCAGGGCCAAACCAGGGCCAAACCAAGGGCCAAATCCAGGGCCAATCCAGGGCCAATCCAGGGCCAATCCAGGGCCAATCCAGGGCCAATCCAGGGCCAATCCAGGGGCCAAACCAGGGCCAAACCAGGGCCAAACCAGGGCTAAACAGGACTAAAACATCATCCAACCAGGTTTAAACTAGATCTGAATTAATTTTAAACCAGGACTAGCTGGAGTCTAAACCAGGACTAACTGCAGTCTAAACCAGGACTAACTGCAGTCTAAACCAGGACTAACTGGAGTCTAAACCAGGACTAACTGGAGTCTAAACCAGGACTAACTGCAGTCTAAACCAGGACTAACTGCAGTCTAAACCAGGACTAACTGCAGTCTAAACCAGGACTGTTGCGTGTAATAAAAGTGGGCCAAACACGCCTCTCATTTGGCTTCTGACAGAGTTGTTTTTACAGAAACAGCTGCTGAAATCCCAAACTAACAAGTGTTGTCTTTTCAGATGCAGTTTATGTAAAACCCAAACGTCGAGAGAAAAAGCCGAGTGCCAAAAGCAAACGTGTCAACAAACAAACAACGGGGAAAGGAGGAAAGGAGGAAAGGAGGAAAGGAAGAAAGAAGGAGGACACTCGCTCAACAGAGAGGAGGATCAGCTGGAGATGAACAGAACCAGGCCACAGAAGTGTCTGAAGACTGAGGCATGATGGAGGAGGAGGAGGAGGTGCAGGAGGAGAGGAGGAGGAGGAGGAGCAGAGGAGGAGGACAGGAGCAGGAGGCAGGAGGAGCAGGAGGAGGAGGAGGAGGAGCAGGAGGAGCAGGCTTGATGTGGTTTGATCAGAGGCGCGGAGAGAAGCCAAAAGTTGTACAAAAATAAGAGTTTATTTGGTCTTCTGATTTATTTATTTTGAAAAGCTTTTTTTTTTTCTTTTTTTTTCAGACCAGAGTTTGTTTGTTTTTCATTCCCTGACACTTTCTCAACGTGTCAGTCAAGGTAAGTCCAGGTCAAGTCTAGAAGTCCAGGTCAGTCCAGGTCAAGTCCCAGGTCAGTCCCAGAGTGGTCAAGTCCCAGGTCAAGTCGTCAGTTCAAGTCCAGGTCAAGTCCCAGGTCAAGTCCCAGGTAAGAGGTCAAGTCCTAGTCAAGTCCTAAAGTCCCAGGTCAAGTCCCAGGTCAAGTCCCAGGTCAAGTCCCAGGTCAAGTCCCAGGTCAAGTCCCAGGTCAAGTCCCAGGTCAAGTCCCAGGTCAAGTCCCAGAGTGTTGGGTCTGCAGGTGGCGCTGTCGAACACACGCGACACTCTGAAGAAGACGAAGAGTGAGACGTGGAAACTGCCAGGTGTGCCGCACAAACTCACTCTGGTCTGATCTATAGTTCGTACGTTGGCGTAACTGGCGCGACGAAACGTGAAACGATAAACTTAATTTGTTGTTTCCAAAAGACGGACACACAAAAATAGGAAAAGCTAGACACAACTTTTAGCCTGGTACATTGTCAAATATATTGCTCAAAATGGAGGAAAAGTGTGTGAGAAAACCTTTTTCCTGTGAGCACAATGAAGTTTGGGAAAATAGTTATCATGGGGATTTCAACGTTCACTCTCACAAGTCAATGTAAAAAGGTCATATTTTATTACTTTAAATTACTTATTTAAGTGATTATTTCATTATTCTGGTCCTAAATTGTCCAATTGACCAAAATGACAATGAAAAATAAAAACAAATACAGGTTTAAACTGTTTGACCATTTTGAGCAAAGTGGCTACGTCAAATGTGTATATTTAAGAAAAGAATCGAAGAGAAATGTGCTGCAGACTTGGCTTTATCCCACACTGGTGCCGTTTGTCCCGTCGTCGTTGTTTGTCCGATTGTTCATCTCCAGTTGTTTCAGAACTCTTGTCTCCTCCTCCTCTTCCTCCTCCTCCTCCATCCAAATCCGATTCAGACACTTCGACAAACTTTTCCGCTGAATACCGCTCCATTCTCTCCTCCTCCCGTGGCACATTTGTTGTTGATCGAAGTGGTTTCGAGCGACTCGCGAGCGACGTTTTATAACCCTGATGTTTTGACGACGCGCGCGCAAGCTAACGTTGTCTAAATTGTTGTTTTTGTAACTATACATTTGCATATTTTTACTCCCCAAAAAGGTTAGCTACTGAGCGTCCTAGCCTCCGTCGCTGCAAAATGGAGGGCGAGATTGTTTTTGAATTGTTTCATTTTGTGTTTTAGCTTTCGTGACACACAAATCAACAAAAGTCAACTCAGAATAAGAGCCTTTTTTGTTATTATTATTTTTTTAATCAGGAGGCTGTGGAGTGCAAGGCCTCTTCGTAGACCGAGCCTTCAAATCAGACCCGAGCTAACGCGGCTAATCGCTACACACGTAACCATTAAACCCGGTGTTTATCGCACGGTATTTTTTCGTCCTGATAGATTGTTGGAGATCACGTTCAAAGACTCAAGCTAAAAGTGGAAAAAGCTCTCAAAATTGTTGTTCAAAAAGTGCAGAGAAGTACGAGTAAAGTGCATTTTCTTCAGTTAACGTCCACGAATTGAGCCGTTTTTTTTCTGCCGGTCTAAAGTCGCGTTACGATCTGAAGGTGCTCGGTCTGCGGGGGTCCCATGTCCCCACAGCCAAAACGACACATGTGGTCCATTTTTACCGGAATGAACAACGTTAGAATTGCGATCAAGACTTTTATCTTGGATTTCAGTAGATTTCGACCATCATGTGCCAATAGAATCTTATTTCCTGTCCAAATGTACTCCAATCATGATAAATGTTACTCAATCCAAGCAATTTTAACTTAATTATGAGTGTTGTTTTTGCCGTTTTGTTGTAAATTGGATCCAAACGGTGCCATTTTCCCTCATGATGTTAATATTTGTTACACTCTTTTATTGAGGGCTTTTTCTAAAGGTCAAAACGTGTCCGAATTCGAGCCAAATTTGAGCCAAACGAACTTGACACAAATTTGCTCTGTAAACGGCGGAAAGAATCACGTTTTCGTTTGCTAAATGCACATATGCTAAAGATTTGCACTGAGTGACTCCTGCCCCGTAGCTTTTCTGGAATAATAGATTTGAAATTTGTAATTTTGGGGGTTTTCAATAATAAAAAATATGACGAGAATCGTTGGCCCTTTTGGCATCTTCACAGCGAACCTTTTGTAAGTGTCATTTTCTTTGTAAACGGGGATGTCCAGATTGGTTGTGTGAACATTTTGCAATAACCGAGCCGCACCGAGCCTAAAAGTTCAAATTCGAACACGGTTTATTAACCTTAGAATCTCACAAAATATGAAAAATCCTTTTGTTCAGATACTCATTTACTCTTGTCTTTTACATTATTTATTTATGTGATGGGAGATTCTGGCACAGAGCATCGATTCTTATTGGACAAATACTTAATCTTATCTCCAAATGTTTTACAGACTTTACCACAAATGATACTTTTTATCAAAACTTGAACACAATTTGGACGCCGGGAAAATGGTTTCGTTCCATCTTTCGCTAATAGAAATGCTAACTGACATTTCTTTTTCGCAAAAGTGTTGTTTGTTTCCGCTCTGATGTCAGCTAGTCATTGAAAAACGTATCGCGGTTGACTTCGTTGGCGCCATATTCCGGAGGTTTCTCACCCTTCGGAAGATGGCACGTTTCGGCGACGGTTGCTACGTTTCCGTCCCGTTTCGGTCTGGACATCCCTGGACACCATATTTTCCCGGGTTTTTTTTTTGCTTTGTCAAACTCTCCGTCCTCCTCCGCTCCCGCAGCCGCTTTAACCCTCTGTATAGATATGTACAAACGCTAGCCTCTCCGTCGCGCGTGTACAGCTGAAGCGCTCCCCCTTCTGGACGTCCCGTGTTAGTGCCGTCCATGTTTGACGCTCGCCGTAGTCGCGTTGTCCGACCTTCTCTTGCCGTAGTTCCCCCCCCCCACCCCATCCTTCGCCCCCCGCCAAACGTCTCGTGACCCTGCGTGAACTCGTCTCCGTGCTTTGCCGCTCGCTAGCCGCCGCCTTTTCGATATCTTCCATCTCCTTTTATGATGTCGAAACACTTGGAACTCTCCAACCGGACTGTGAATCGTTCTGATATCCAGGTTTTTTAAAGCAAATTTACTTTTTTTGTTTTTGGTTTTGTTTTTTTTCTACAGCAAATGATTGGATGTTTGGAGCGCGCCACGTGTAGCTTTCAACTTACAGCGACGAGCGAAGTGGTCGAATGTAGCTCGTTGCTGATGCTCGTTAGCAAACCTTATGCACGTTTTGGTTTTATTATTCAATTTAGTTCTAAAACTTTAGGCCTAAAATTAGTTTCTTCTGAGCTGGAAAATTCAAATATTCCGTTGATGTTTCGAGCTCCTCTTGGTCTCGTTTGGCACTTATTTGTGATTTTATTAAAGGAGCTTCCCTTAAAGCTGCACCGTGTAACTTTTTTCTGGTGGGTGCTATGTCGAAGTGCCTGCGATGTTCCACAGTATGGCATTAACCTAAACCTCTTGCTGTGATCTGAGATACTTTCGACGCCGTACTGTGGAACATTCCAGGCAACGCGATAACCTCTCCATGGAGACGAGAACGTTGCAGATGTTCCACCAGAATGTGCAGATTCATCCTTACGTCAGGTCCAGCGACGGGCTCTGTGGTCAATGACGCGTCAGGTCTGCGATGATCGGAAGTTTAGGGTAATGGGTAATGTTAGAACAACGTTAGGGTAAGGTTAGAACAACATTGGGGTAATGTTGGAACAACGTTAGGGTAATGGGTAATGTTAGAACAACATTAGGGTAATGGGTAATGTTAGAACAACATTAGGGTAATGGGTAAGGTTAGAACAATGTTAGGGTAAGGTTAGAACAACGTTAGGGTAATGTTGGAACAACGTTAGGGTAATGTTAGAACAACGTTAGGGTAATGGGTAATGTTAGAACAACATTAGGGTAATGGGTAATGTTAGAACAACGTTAGGGTAATGGGTAATGTTAGAACAACGTTAGGGTAATGTTAGAACAACGTTAGGGTAATGTTAGAACAGCGTTAGGGTAATGTTAGAACAGCGTTAGGGTAATGTTAGAACAACATTAGGGTAACGGGTAAGGTTAGAACAACGTTAGGGTAATGTTAGAACAACATTAGGGTAACGGGTAAGGTTAGAACAACATTAGGGTTATGTTAGAACAACGTTAGGGTAATGTTAGAACAACATTAGGGTAATGAGTAGGTTTAGGAACACCGTTAGGCTTTAGGTTAGGAGAAGTTTTAAGTACATTTTTGCAGCAATGACGATTGTATCATCTGCTCACATGATCTCTTCTCATGCTATAAAATAAAACATAAACCAGTCAAAAAAATAACAGTTCAGTAACGGAAATCCACTCACTACGACACGACCAGATCACTTCCATCCAACGTTCTAGCACAACGTTCTAGCACCTAGTACAACGTTCTAGCACCTAGCACAACAGAGTAGCATGTTAAGCAAAGATCAACATGTTTGACCAAATTCACACGACTAACATACGTGTATTTACTATTAAATATTTGCTCAAAGTCTGGCAAAATTGGTATAAAACTCATCCGGTAGACCGTGCCCCGACACTCTGATCTATCAAAAGGCTATTTATTGATTTTAGCGGAAGCTAACGGTGGGCTAGCGGTGGGCTAGCGGTGGGCTAATGGTGGGCTAATGGTGGGCTAGCGGTGGGCTAGCGGTGGGCTAACCAGGCGCCATAGTGCACAGAGCCAGTTTAAAGATACATTTTTAGTTTCGCTTCAATTAACTTTACAACTTTCCCTATTGTTATGTTTTATTTGAAATGGCCCATTCTCGCTGTGGCCGTCGGCCGATGTAGCATGAAATTAAAAAAAAGGGAACGCTGATGAAACCGTCGTGTCCGTGCTGTTTGAGTGCATGGATGTTCTGACGTTTGCGTTGTTTGGTGTGGAAAAGCATGTTCTGATCCGACAGCGATGGAAGTGAAATGAAAACTCGTCTTTGAGAGCCGGTGGAAACGTGTCGAGCAGCTCGTTCTTTTTTTAGGTGCAAGGACAAGATTTGGTCTCAAATTTCAATAACCGTGCAAACGAATGTAGTTCGACAGACCCTTCCGGCAGCGACGTGTTGAGAACAGCTGCGTACAAAGCCTGGTACTTATGCAAACATTCTATCCCATTCATTTTAGGCAAAAAACAAAAAAATAGAATTCTGAAGCTTGACAGTGCAGACAAATGGTTGTTTATATGTTTATTACATTTGGCAGTCATAAGAGTCTTCCATTTTCTAAAATGTTACAAATGAATGAGGATTTGTAATGCATGGTACTATTATTGCCAAAGAATAAGCATTAGATTTAAAGCGGCTGCCCCAGCACAGAAATGATATAAAAGCAGCTCTTACGGTCAAAATGAGACCGCTTTGGGCTGTCTGCACCTAATTATGGAGAGATTTAGTCTCTGCAAAGAAGGAACTGTGGCATTAGCATGCATTAGCATGCTAGCTGTTGTTAGTTTTACCTCTGAAATTTGTGGAGATCAACTTATACATTTATCGTGACGGACAATTAAGATGCTCCGAATGCGTTTGAAAAGTGAGGAATACATGAGGACTGAAGACATGTTTGTTACGTGGTCGTTAGCGTGTATGCTAATTTCAGCGCAAATCGCTACATCAGTAAAACTAAACGTAACACTTCCACACGTGGCATTAATGTTTTCCAACTTCTCTGGCGTTACTCCGAGGCTAACGCTAACGCTAGCTCTCCCACTGTACCAGGCTTTAGAATGCAGGCGTTCCGTGAACACCGGACGGGTCGATATTGTGGGAAATGATGCTGTTGAAAGCAAAATAGTTGTTTTTTTGGCCAAAGAATGTTATGTTTTTTTTCTTTTGCAACTTCAAACCGTTGTTGGCGTTTAAAATTGCGTAGACAATTTTCTACAAAACACCAATGCGTTTTTTACTCTTTACGCATTGTAAGAGTCGCTCCTTTAATAAAAAGCATAACTTACGAATACTAAACTACTAAATACTGCCGTAAGTAACTAAATTTACTCCGGATTTATTGAATTACAACCGTTTCATTGCTCAAATCTCCATTCGGAAAATTTTAAAATGAATAACCTCAATTTGCACCTGATCCAGTTTTTTTTTGTTTCACGTTTTTGCTTCAAAAGAATGTGTTCAAAATCTTGTAGCAAACTGTCAAACCTTTTCGATTCCCAAAGACTTTTCTTTCTTTCTCCGTGCTGCGTTTCCTCTTGTGCCGTGTTTTGTTTTTTCTCTTTTTGTGCACGTTTGTTTTTGTAAATCTTTTTTTAAAAAAAACCTCGGATTGCTGCCTCAGTCTTATGTAAATATTACACACGACGTCCCCAAATCATGACCATTATTTTTTCATATTTACGATGCAGTATCTAGGGTTTCGGGGCGGGGCTTTAACGTCAGGATCGGCTGTGATTGGTCGACGATGCCAAATGATGATTTTTTTTTTTTTTTTTTTTTGATTGACTTGTGTCGTCCTCCTCCTTTGTAAATGTATTTATTTGAAGCCAGGTCTGCGGAGCGTCCTGAGCACGGGCCGTCGCACTCAAAGTGTTACAGGTTCAAAAGCTTTGTATTTTCACTCAAATCTTTGTTTATCTCCGGGTTTGTTTTCTCTTTTTTGGAAGAAATAAAAGTCATTTTCCATTCCTAAATCCTCTGGAGTTTGTGGTTTTTGTATTTCTAAAACTAAGTAGGAAAGTGGCGGGTGATTTGTAAAGAATACGGACATGGAGAGTTTATGTTTAAAAGTAAAACATAAGAAATATTATCATGATATTAACGTTTCGAGCTGGGTTTTGATATGAAAGAAAAGGCTAAAACAAGACGGAAAAAAGCAGATAGAAACACAAAAGAATCAGTTAAGAATAAGATAAAGGCCATGTTTCCACTGATGCTAACTTAGCTTTAGCAACATAAAGCTAGCAAAGCACGTTAGCAACGGCTGTTTCTTGTTTGTGGCGTTGTCAAGAGAGCCCAAATGTGATGTTTCCAGGTCAGAATGCGTCTGACATGATTCCATAAAGAGAGGTTCAAACGCGGCGTCGAGGCTTTGCACACAAGGCAAAGACATGAGGCAAAACTGTTCCTGTGCGCGCTAGCTTTAGCCACGCCCCTCACACTCACAAACTTGGAAATACTCTGTCTTTTTGATGATGAGGTTGATCTCTTTATCATTCAGTCGGAGTTTCTGTCGCTCAAAGTCACACTTTTTTGCTTTTAGCCATGTTTTTTTTTTTTTCATTAAAACAAACGGGGGAAAAACACAATAGAACAAAACACAACCAGAGAGAGGGACATAAACCAAAATAAACAGACATCCAACAACTGCCATAAATGAAGAGAAAAGAGAAATCATCAAAGTACACGTCCCATTTTGTCCAAAGTCTGTCAAATTCATTTTCAAATCAAGTCCAAATGGAGGATGCACCAGAGATAACTGCCAATTGTGTCCATGGCAGGAGTCCTGAGGCCCAAATACATAGTCGTCTCCAACAGTCCGCATTTCCCTGTGAGTAATGGGCACGTTGACATGGGGTTATAAAGAAGCGAGACACACTTTTCCAACAGAATTCCCTCCAAACATGTGACTTTGTGGTTCCTCAATACATGTGTACTGTACTTTCCCCCCGTTTGGTCTCATTTTTGTCCCTCTGTTGCTTTTAGTCCCTTTTTTTGTCCCGTTTTTGTCACTTTTGATCACAATTTTTGTTACTTGTCACTTTTTGCTTATTTAAGAATTAAGAATAGTTATAGTTCCTATGTCTGTGTGCGTCAGGCCCTGAGCCGTGCTGCCATTTAAAGAACCAAACCAGTCTGGGTGGGCCGGAGCCAGTGTAAACATTGAGTCTGCGAGGGGTCTGGGTCCAGGAGAGACATTCGGTCACAACACTGTGCTGAACTCTCCACAGATTTGCGTAATGCTGGAAATGGAGAAGGTAATCACTGCCGGTTATGAATGTTCCATCAGCAGAAGAGGAGGGTCCGTGTTCGGGGGGCGGGGTCGGAGGCGGGGTCGGGACAGGAGACTGGAGACGGGGTCAGGTCGGGGCCACTTCACTTCCTTTTTAAAAATCTGTTTCGTTTTCTCCTCTTGATTGTGTTTCATCAGTAAAATGTGTCATTCTGGACTCAAAGATATCGAAAGTCACATCATAATCGATATCACACAAGTATCGATACTGTCACTTAAACGGGACAAGTCTGCCTTTTGTGAATGATCTTGAGCGTTATCAGATCTAGAACGAGACCACGACGTTTAACGAAGAGAGTGCGATCGTTTGGTGTTGAAAATGTGTAAAGCTTCAAGGCACATTCCGTAGTATCGAACTCGAGTGCGAAACGTCAGTATCGTGACACTGTTGTCATGCCAACAGCAGTCATTTTACACAGTCGCATGTTTTTGTCCCACTGAAATACGTCATCAAAGATCCAAATTAATAACTTAAAATGGACTTCATTTACAGATAAACAAAGTCACTCAAAGTGCTTCACGCAACAGGAAAAGACGCGTTCAAATACAAACTTAAATAAACATAAATCTGACTTCTTTGATCCTGTTTTACCGTTTTAATAGATTTAATAGACTTCAGGTGTCGTAACTAAAACTGTAAACGGCTTTAAAGTCCAGGTTTGAGGTGAAGTTCTGCCTCAGAACGATGAAATCCCAAACCTCTGAAGTTTGTTTGACTCACAATGAGGCGACGGCGACTCATTAGCAAACATGTTTAATTAATAACTCAAACGTCGACTTTAAACGCCTTTTTATTTCAGGTTTTTCCAGTTTTATTGAAGCGAAACATGAAACGACAAGTGGAAATAACTCGTTCATTTTGACCGTATTTGAGTTTAAATCGTGTTTGTGACTTTACTGACTTGAACGTGTGGAATCCGTGCTCTGTCTCTCCCTCTGCGACGCCTCGGTGACAGATAAGTCCTGACAGCTGAAGTGGGGGAGGAACGGGGGGAGGAACAAGGGGGGGGGGGACAGGGCTATTTTTAACCCGGGGGGGGGGACAGGGCTATTTTTAACCCCCATTCACTGCATCTCCGACCAGGCACATGTGTCCCAAAGCGTCCTGAAGCCCTGGAGCTTTCTGGAGCCTTCTCCGGTCCGACCGCACGTTTTAAAGACGAGCGGGACTGACACGACTACGACTTGTACTTCTACTGCGAGGACTACTACAGCGAGTACTTCTACTGCAAGAATTTCTACTGCGAAGACTTCTACAGCAAGTACTTTGACTGCGAAGAGAACAACTGTGAGGACTTCTACTGCGAGAACTTCTACTGCGAGAACTTCTACTGCGAGAATTCTACTGCGAGAACTTCTACTGCGAGGAGAACAACTGTGAGAGCTTCTACTACGAGAACTTCAGGCCCAAATGGCTCTGCACTGCTACAACCGAGGCTGCGGGGAGAAGTTTGACCCTCACAAGAACAAAGACGGTGAGAGAAAACGCTCCATGTCTTTATTTCAACCTCATATTTCCAGCTTCTGCTCCGGTCCTAACCGAGCTTCACCCGTAGGAGGCTTTGAATTCGAGATCTCAGACGTCTTCATCCTTTTAATGTCGAGTTCTGCCACGTTCTGGGCTGGAAAGTGACGACTAATACTCGCGTCCGCTGTTGGTTTTTGAGCGTGCGCCCGTGATTGGGTCAAACGTTCGCACGCCGTTGGGATTAGGAGCGTTTGACAATCGTCCCGGTCCCGGTCCTGGTCCTGGTCCTGGTCCTGGTCCTGGTCCGTCTCTGCTGCTTCTGCTTCTTTCACATTTACGAACACAAAACGACCCGAGCTCAGAGAATGTGGCTCGTGCTTTAGAACGACTGTCAGTTCATCCATTTTTCAAACTGTGAGGCAAATATTGGTCCAAAATGCTGCTAAAACGTAACGTAAGTGTATTTCGTGTGCACTGATTTGGCAGCTGTACATTGTAATCGTGCAACTGTACTTTTACTCAAGTACATTGTAATCGTACATTGCGTGCAACTGTACTTTTACTCAAGTACATTGTAATCGTGCAACTGTACTTTTACTCAAGTACATTGTAATCGTGCAACTGTACTTTTACTCAAGTACATTGATCCTTTACTCTGGCATCTATGACGACACATGTGACTAAAACAAACACAATTATATTTCAGATTTGACTCAACATTTGGCCCGTTTGTGTAAAGTTTATATAATTGTACTTCCTGGTTGGACACGAGCACAGATATGAGGTCATTCCACAGCTGTTACCTAGCAACCAGCCTGTAAACAAGAGCCCAAACCCACATAAATGACACAACAGTTCTGATCTGACACAATAACACCGTAGAACACCTTTGTTTAGTCGAATGATGGTTTAAACTGTCAGTTAGTGTGTCAGTTAAGTGTCTGTGTCGCACGCTGATGACATCACAGAGGGAGTCAGCTCCACTTCCTGTCATTTTAAACTCTGATTTTTCAACATTTTCTTCACAAACTGCGACTTACCGGACGTAAAACTGTGATAAATGTTTACCACAGATGCCCTCCCACCAGAGTGGAATCTGTCACGTGGACTTTGAAGGCCCCTCCCCCTAAACACAGCTGTTCCTCTGGGCTCATTTTGACTAAAGTTTGTGTTTGCGAGCTCCTCTTCTCCGAGCCTCATTTCCCTCCTGTCATCTTTGTCCACAGCTTTGTCTTAGTTTTGACCCAAGCACTTTATTTATTTCCCCCAAAAGGAACACAATTGCACAAAAAGCTCTGATTTTAATGGACGACTTGTTTTCCATCTCTTTCAGATTCGTGCGTGTTTCATTCGGGCGTTCCCATCTTTCACGACGCGCTGAAGGTACAAACATTGAAATGAACCTGTAAATGAATCATTAAACACGCCGTCGTCTGGTTTTCACGTTCAAAGTCTCGTTTGGAAACTGTCCTGAAATAATGAGACGCAAGAACTCATGGAATTCACAGATTCATGTCGGGAGTAAATTGAGAGAGCGTTTGCAGCTGTGAGTGATGAAAGATGATTAAAAGTGAAGACGAGAGTGTGAGGAGGAGCGTGAGGCGGAGCGTGAGGAGGAGCGTGAGGCGGAGCGTGAGGAGGAGCGTGAGGAGGTGAGCGTGAGGGAGTGTGAGGAGGAGTGTGAGGAGGAGCGTGGGGAGGAGAGCGTGAGGAGGAGCGTGAGGCGGAGCGTGAGGAGGAGCGTGAGGTGCGGAGCGTGAGGAGGAGCGTGAGGCGAGCGTGAGGAGGAGCGTGAGGAGGAGCGTGAGGGAGGAGCGTGGGAGGAGGAGCGTGAGGAGGAGCGTGAGGGAGGAGGAGCGTGGGGGGAAGAGCGTGAGGAGGAGCGTGAGGCGGAGCGTGAGGAGGAGCGTGAGGCGGAGCGTGAGGAGGAGCGTGAGGCGGAGCGTGAGGAGAGCGTGAGGAGGAGCGTGAGGAGGAGCGTGAGGAGGAGCGTGAGGAGGAGGAGCGTGAGGAGGAGAGCGTGAGGAGGAGCGTGGGGAGAGCGTGAGGAGGAGCGTGAGGCGGAGCGTGAGGAGTGAGCGTGAGGCGGAGCGTGAGGAGGAGCGTGAGGAGGAGCGTGAGGAGGAGCGTGAGGAGGAGCGTGAGGAGAGAGCGTGAGGAGAGCGTGAGGAAGAGCGTGAGGAAGAGTGTGAGGAGGAGTGTGAGGAAGAGTGTGAGGAAGAGTGTGAGGAAGAGTGTGAGGAAGAGTGTGAGGAGAGTGTGAGGAAGAGTGTGAGGAAGAGTGTGAGGAAGAGTGTGAGGACGAGGGAGCGTGACGAGGAGCGTGACGAGAGCGTGACGAAGCGTGACGAGAGCGTGACGAGAGAGCGTGACGAAGAGAGCGTGACGAAGAGCGTGACGAAGAGCGTGACGAAGAGCGTGAGGCGTGAGGAGGAGCGTGAGCGTGAGGAGAGAGCGTGAGGAGGAGCGTGAGGAGGAGCGTGAGGAAGACTGTGAGGAAGACTGTGAGGAAGACTGTGAGGAGGGTGAGGAGTGTGAGGAGGAGTGTGAGGAAGAGTGTGAGGAAGAGTGTGAGGAAGAGTGTGAGGAGGAGTGTGAGGAGGAGTGTGAGGAGAGAGTGTGAGGAGAGTGTGAGGAGGAGTGTGAGGAAGGAGTGTGAGGAAGAGTGTGAGGAAGAGTGTGAGGAAGAGTGTGAGGAAGAGTGTGAGGAAGAGTGTGGAGTGTGAGGAAGAGCGTGAGGAAGAGCGTGAGGAGGAGCGTGAGGAGGAGCGTGAGGAGGAGCGTGAGGAGCGTGAGGAGCGTGAGGCGTGAGCGGAGGCGTGAGGCGGAGCGTGAGGCGGAGCGTGAGGCGGAGCGTGAGGCGGAGCGTGAGGCGGAGGCGTGAGGCGGAGCGTGAGGGAGGAGCGTGAGGCGGAGCGTGAGGCGGAGCGTGAGGCGGAGCGTGAGGAGGAGCGTGAGGAGGAGCGTGAGGAGGAGCGTGAGGAGGAGCGTGAGGAGGAGCGTGAGGGAGCGTGAGCGTGAGGCGGAGCGCGTGAGGCGGAGCGTGAGGAGGAGCGTGAGGCGGAGCGTGAGGAGGAGCGTGAGGAGGAGCGTGAGAGAGGAGCGTGAGGAGGAGCGTGAGGAAGAGCGTGAGAAGAGCGTGAGGAGGCGTGAGGAGGAGCGTGAGGAGGAGCGTGAGGAGAGAGCGTGAGGAAGAGCGTGAGGAAGAGGTGAGGATGAGGAGCGTGAGGAAGAGCGTGAGGAAGAGCGTGAGGAAGAGCGTGAGGAAGAGCGTGAGGAAGAGCGTGAGGAAGAGCGTGAGGAGCGTGAGGAAGAGCGTGAGGAAGAGTGTGAGTGACGAGGAGCGTGACGAGGAGGCGTGACGAGGAGCGTGACGAGAGCGTGACGAAGAGCGTGACGAAAGAGCGTGAGAGAGCGTGACGAAGAGCGTGACGAAGAGCGTGACGAAGAGCGTGACGAGAGAGAGCGTGAGGAGGAGCGTGAGGAGGAGCGTGAGGAGGAGCGTGAGGAGAGCGTGAGGGAGGAGCGTGAGAGGAGCGTGAGGAGGAGCGTGAGGAGGAGGAGCGTGAGGAAGACTGTGAGGAGGAGCTGTGAGGAGGAGTGTGAGGAGGAGTGTGAGGTGAGGAAGAGGAAGAGTGTGAGGAAGAGTGTGAGGAAGTGTGTGAGGAGGAGTGTGAGGAAGAGTGTGAGGAGAGTGTGAGGAGGAGTGTGAGTGTGAGGAGTGTGAGGAGAGTGTGAGGAAGAGTGTGAGGAAGAGTGTGAGAAGAGTGTGAGGAAGGAGTGTGAGGAAGAGTGTGAGGAAGAGCGTGAGGAAGAGCGTGAGGAAGAGCGTGAGGAGGGTGAGGAGGCGTGAGGAGGAGCGTGAGGAGGAGCGTGAGGAGGAGCGTGAGGAGGAGCGTGAGGAGGAGCGTGAGGAGGGAGGTGAGGCGGAGCGTGAGGCGGAGCGTGAGGCGGAGCGTGAGGCGGAGCGTGAGGAGGAGCGTGAGGAGGCGTGAGGAGGAGCGTGAGCGGAGCGTGAGGCGGAGCGTGAGGCGAGCGTGGAGGAGGGAGCGTGAGGGCGGAGCGTGAGGAAGAGCGTGAGGAAGAGCGTGAGGAAGAGTGTGAGGAAGAGTGTGAGGAAGAGTGTGAGGAAGAGCGTGAGGAAGAGCGTGAGGAAGGAGCGTGAGGAGGAGCGTGAGGAGGAGGAGGAGCGTGAGGAGGAGCGTGAGGAGGAGCGTGAGGAGGAGCGTGAGGCGGAGCGGAGCGTGAGGCGGAGCGTGAGGCGGAGCGTGAGGCGTGAGGCGGAGCGTGAGGCGGAGCGTGAGGAGGAGCGTGAGGCGGAGCGTGAGGCGGAGCGTGAGGCGTGAGCGTGAGGAGGAGAGTGTGAGGAGGAGTGTAATGAAGGGTGTCACGAGGAGTGTGACGTGTGCGTTTCAGGGATGGTCGTGCTGCAGGAAAAGAACCACAGACTTCTCCGAGTTTCTCTCCATCAAGGTAACGACCGACCTCATGACATCATCTGTGGGAGCCAGCATGTGGGAGGAGTAATAGTAGTAATAATAATAGTAATAACAGTAGTAATAAGAGTAGTAATAATGGTAGTAATAAGGGTAGCTATATTAGTTACAATAATAACAGTAATAATGGTAGTACACTTAGTAGTAATAGTAGTTATAATAGTAATAAAAATAGTAGTAATAATACTAGTAATAATGGTTGTAATAACAGTAATAATAGTAGTAGCAAGATCTTCCCTCACAGTCGTCGGACTCATAAGACTGTTTTCTAAAAACAGGAAGTAGAGCTGTGCTCTAAGACAAACGGGCGGTGTTGTTGTTGTTGTTGTTTACTTACAGAATATGAAATAACTGCATTCAAATGTATTTGTAATGTATTCTGTCACATGGTCCAATCAGAGGACTGTATTCTGACGACATAGGATTCAAATAATGTCCTTTAATATACATTTGTTTACCACAAACAAGAGAAGGAACTGTTTTCTACTTTGCTCTCTAAAACTGCCGTTTGAAGCATAAAGTGTGTTTCAACCTTAGACCAGAGGGGTCCAAACTATGGCCCAGGGGTCAAATGTGGCCTTCAGACTCACTGTTGTTGGCCCTCAGGCTTCCTGCTGCAGACAGTTTGTAATGACGTTTTTAAACCAGTAGGAGGAGCACAGGTTATGACACAGGTATTATCCATGTACCAAACCAATATGCTAACAATGCCTGTAATGACACTTTAGTGACTGTGTGTGTGTGTGTGTGTGTGTGTGTGTGTGTGTGTGTGTGTGTGTGTGTGTGTGTGTGTGTGTGTGTGTGTGTGTGTGTCTGTGTGTGTGTGTGTGTGTGTGTGTCTGTGTGTGTGTCTGGTGTGTGTGTGTGTGTGTGTGTGTCTGTGTGTGTGTGTGTGTGTGTGTGTGTGTGTGTGTGTGTCTGTGTGTGTGTGTGTGTGTCTGTGTGTTGTGTGTGTGTGTTCGTTGTGTCGTGTGTTGTGTGTGTGTGTTGTGTGTCTGTGTGTGTGTTGTGTGTGTGTCTGTGTGTGTGTCTGTGTGTGTGTCTTGTGTGTCTTGTGTGTGTGTGTGTGTGTGTGTGTGTGTGGTGTGTGTGTCTTTGTGTGTGTCTGTGTGTGCATGTGTCTGTGTTGTGTGTGTGTGTGTGTGTGTGCCTCTGTTGTTGCTGTGTGTGTGTGTCTGTGTGTGTGTGTGTGTGTGTGTGTGCCTCTGTGTGTGTGTGTGTGTGTGTCTGTGTGCGTGCCTGTGCCTCTGTGTGTGTATGTGTGTGTATGTGTGTGTCTGTGTGTGTGTGTGTGTGCGTGTGCCTCTGTGTGTGTGTGTGTGTGTGTCTGTGTGTGCGTGTGCTCTGTGTGTGTGTGTCTGTACGTGTGCGTCTGGTGTGTGTGTCTGTGTGTGTGTCTGTTGTGTGTGTGTGTGTGCCTCTGTCTGTGTGTGTGTGTGTGTGTGTGTGTGTGCAGGGCTGCACTAGGGGGCGCCACAGTAACCAGAAGCCTCAGGAGCCTCTTCAGCCCGACGTGAGCTCAGACAAAGGACAGAACAAAGTGATGAACGGAGCCGAGCTCATCTTCCAGGGGCCGAAGAGCGCCGAGACCCTGCAGCGCGAGAGGCCCAGGTAAAGGGCCTGAAAGAGACCGAGCCGAGCCGGGAACCAGACCGAGCCGGGAACTAGACCGAACCGGGAACCAGACCGAGCCGGGAACTAGACCGAGTCAGTGGTGGAAAGTAACAAAGTTCAAAAGTAAAAGTATCAGAGTATTTGGAGGCGGGACTAAATGCAGACTTCCTGATGACGTCACACTCGACCTTCATCACATTTTCAGAAGCGTAACAAAAGTACAAACATGTCGTGCTCCTCCTGAACGTTCTGAGCACGTTCTGAGCACGTTCTGAGCACGTTCTGAGCACGTTCTGCTGCTGCTGCATCGCCTCCACATTGGTGTTTTGCTGACCTCTGGTGGTTGTGTTGTGCGCCTGCAGTGTGGACGAGCCCCGGATCAAACTGCCTCATAAAACGTCTGCGTCTCTGGAGCAAATCCTGCAGAACCTGGACCTGAGCAAGAAGCAGGAGCAGGAGCAGAAAGGTACGGTGACTCTGCGGTTCCAGGATGTTGGAGGTCCGTCTCACCACGTCACGACGGAACGTCTCATGTGAATGTTCTGGTTCTTCTCCTCTGGAGCAGAAAGTGAAGGCGTGAAGCCCGGAACTCGCTGCAAGAACGCCGGATGCAAAGCGGTTTGTGGCAGACACACAAAGCTCTAAACCTGGACTACAACCGGACTAAACTGAGAACAAGACTGAACCAGGACTAAAACGAGACTGAACCAGGACTAAAACTAGACTGAACCAGGACTAAAACGAGACTGAACCAGGACTAAAACGAGACTGAACCAGGACTAAAACGAGACTGAACCAGGACTAAAACGAGACTGAACCAGGACTAACGTGAGACTGAACCAGGTCCTGAAGACAGTGAGGTGCAGATTCGAAGCAGGAGCAGAGCTGCGTTTGGGAGGCCATTTTTGAGAACTCAGGTTCAATCCACCCGCAGTTTACAGCAGTGTTTGAAAGCCAGGGGGCGGGATCATTCTGAAGTGAATCAGGTACTCATCAGTGATGAGGAGCTGCAGCAGCTAACAACAGCATTTCTATGGCCTATTTCAGGCATGTTGGGGTAACAAAGAAGACTAGTTCAGACTCGGGCCGATGAGTGGCCACACCCAGGCCGATGAGTGGCCACACCCACTTGGTTCAGAGACAGTTTGGACTTATTTGACTAAAACACATTATTATTATATTGAAGATTTTGGTAAAAATGTCACAAATTTGATCAAAGTTTTGCCATTTCCAGGTTCAGAATTCGACTTCCTGTTTGTGACTCGTGACGCCACATTCAATAACTGTTACCTAGCAACTGTTTTTACACCCCAAAACGCACGGAATTAAGATGTGTGAACACGAACAGGAAACGAAACCAGTCGAGAAGGATTTGATCGAAATGGAACGTTCGGTTCTAAAAACATACACAAACAATGAAATGGAACGTTCTAAATTCAGCCAAACTTTTCACACTTTTGTTTCTTCTCAAAGTAAATACAAAAACATGATTTATTTGGGATCATTTCCTTGACAAATGTTTTAGTCTAAATCAGATGGAGCGTTAACAACGTTCATCTACAGCACCATCTAGTGGTTCAACAGGTAACGACATTGCATTTGTGGACTTGCTTTCTTTTACTTTTTAAAATATTTGTCCTAAATTTGAATCATAATTTCACTCCATTTCAAATTGTAAAGGAACAATTGCAGTGGAAACAACTTGTCGTCGTCACATTTCCGTTTTCACCGCGTTTCTTTTCCGTTTACGCCACATTTCCACCGTCACGTCTGTATTTCCTGATGTTTCCTTCGCGTTTCCGTTTCAGACGTACGTCGGCGCCGACACGGAGAAGGAGACGTGCTCGTTCCACCCGGGCGGGCCGGTGTTCCACGAAGGGTGAGACCGAGAACGTCTGAACGAGGCGAACTCGAGAGGAACAGACCGTTCGTTTGCTATGTTCACGGAGCTCTGCAGTAGCTTCAACCGTACGAGTTACAGAGGCAGAAGTACCGTCAAATATATGCAAAAGAACTATGGAAAACACTCGTTACAACATTTGAAATCAACTTGAAGTATTGTTTGTGCACAAGTACAAGTACCAGCACAAGTACAAGTACAAGTACAAGTACAAGTACAAGTACAAGTAGAGGTTCAAGCATCTACTTAAAAAAAGAAAAGAAAAAATCTTCACTAACGTTAGTATTTGTAATTGTGGTATTGGTGGTGTAGTAGTAGTAGAAGTTAGTTTGGCTGCATCAAAAGTACAAGTAAAAGTATTAGTTTGTTGCTGCGCTGAAGTTTATTTATTTTTACTCTTTCAGATACAAATACTGGAGCTGCTGCTGCATCAAAACTCTGGACTTTAACGTCTTCCTGGAGCAAAAGGGCTGCTCCAGCGGGAAGCACTGCTGGGTCCGAAAACAGGTGAGAGACGGCGCACGGACACGCCAGGAGGGGGCAGTGTGCTGGGTCCGAAAACAGGTGAGGGACGGCGCACGGACACGCCAGGAGGGGGCAGTGTGCTGGGTCCGAAAACAGGTGAGAGACGGCGCACGGACACGCCAGGAGGGGGCAGTGTGCTGGGTCCGAAAACAGGTGAGAGACGGCGCACGGACACGCCAGGAGGGGGCAGTGTGCTGGGTTAGAAAAACCCTGAAAAAATTAGCCCAATTTCAAACTGAAGCTGTTCCTGACCCTCTGGAGCCTCTGGACCCTCAGGACCCTCTGGAGCCTCCAGGACCCTCTGGAGCCTCTGGACCCTCTGGACCCTCTGGACCCTCTGGACCCTCTGGAGCTTCTGGACCCTCTGGAGCCTCAGGACCCTCTGGACCCTCTGGACCCTCTGGACCTCTGGACCCTCTGGACCCTCTGGACCCTCTGGACCCTCTGGACCCTCTGGAGCCTCTGGACCTCTGGAGCCTCTGGAGCCTCTGGACCCTGGAGCCTCTAGAGCCTCTAGAGCCTCTGGACCCTCTGGACCCTCTGGAGCCTCTGGAGCCTCTGGACCCTCTGGAGCCTCTGGACCCTCCGGAGCCTCCGGACCCTCCGGACCCTCTGGACCCTCTGGACCCTCTGGACCCTCTGGACCCTCTGGAGCCTCTGGAGCCTCTGGACCCTCTGGACCCTCCGGAGCCTCTGGACCCTCCGGAGCCTCTGGAGGCTGAGGACCCTCTGGACCCTCTGGACCCTCTTGGAGCCTCTGGAGCCTCTAGAGCCTCTGAGAGCCTCTGGAGCCTCTGGACCCTCTGGAGCCTCTGGACCCTCTGGAGCCTCTGGACCCTCTGGAGCCTCTGGACCCTCTGGAGCCTCTGACCCTCTGCCCTCAGGACCCTCTGGACCCTCTGGACCCTCTGGACCCTCTGGACCCTCTGGACCCTCTGGACCCTGCTCTGGAGCCTCTGGAGCCTCTGGAGCCTCAGGACCCTCTGGACCCTCTGGAGCCTCTGGAGCCTCTGGACCCTCTGGAGCCTCTGGACCCTCTGTGACCCTCTGGACCCTCTGGACCCTCTGGACCCTCTGGACCCTCTGGAGCCTCTGGAGCCTCTGGACCCTCTGGACCCTCTGGAGCCTCTGGAGCCTCTGGACCCTCTGGACCCTCTGGACCTCCGGACCCTCCGGACCCTCTGGACCCTCCGGACCCTCTGGACCCTCCGGACCCTCTGGAGCCTCTGGACCCTCTGGACCTCTGGACCCTCTGGACCCTCTGGACCCTCTGGACCCTCTGGACCCTCTGGACCCTCTGGACCCTGGACCCTCAGGACCCTCAGGACCCTCTGGAGCCTCTGGACCCTCTGGACCCTCTGGACCCTCCGGACCCTCTGGAGCCTTAGTGAAGCTGAGACTCTGTTTGACTCTAATCATGAGTAGAAACGAGCTCTGCTCAGAGATTTTCTTTGTTAAATATATGAATGAGTGAATCTGGCGCTGGAGCTCTGAGCGACTCTCGTTGGAGCTTTTATTGCGTTTGGACAATTCTCTTTTAAAGCTGAAGGTGAATTCACTCAGAATGAGTTTTAGGAACTTGGAATGAAGCAAAGGAACCTGGAATCCAGGTAAAAGTCCGATTCATTTTTCATGTTATTTTAGGGTGATTTTTTAGTCTTTGGAGCTCAAACTGAGCCTGACGCTTCCAGAACGAGCGATTTGACTGAAATGAGAGGATTAAAGCTTTAGTTTCATGTTCAGCAGCTCAAGCAGCTCCAGAGGTTTCTTTTAGAAGATGGAGGACAAAACGGAGAAACTAAAGAAAAAGTCATGATGGAGTTCATGAACTCCATTTAGAAAACAAACAAAACCAATTCCTTTCACAGCCGTGAGACTAAATCCCAGAGCCAGTTTGAACTCTTGCAATGTAAAAACGGTCAATCCTTGAGATGCTGCTCTTCCATATGGGACATTTGCATATGTGCTGTCAGTCAAACCTGTGCGTTTCAACTCAGAAACATGCCGTCCATTGTTTCCCTGAAACAAATCACGTCGAGAAAAGACTGCTTTTCAAAAAACACAAAAGGTTTGAAAATCAACGAGATCAACGGCCGGAGAAGGTCCAAGCCTCGTGAAAAGTCATCGTTTGGCGTTTTATCCCAGATGATGAGGAGGAGGAGGAGGAGGAGGAGGAGGAGGAGGATGAGGAGGAGGGTGTCAAACTGAACATCCTCTTTGACCTGTCACTGTTGAGGCGCAGACACAGGAATAATGAAATAAACATGTTTAAACCAGCTCTTTTCACCATTGTATGTGTATGTATGTATATATATATATATATATATATATATATATATATATATATATATATATATACAGTATTCATATATACAGTGTATAACTTGTCCTTCAGGATAAGAAGAAGGTGGCGTGTCGACACGACTGGCACCAGACCAGGAACACTGTGGTGGTCACGATTTACGCCAAGAACGCTCATCCTCAGTTCAGCACCATCGAGGCCAACGGCACCGTGGTGGGTTTACACGTATACCCCACTTATGTGTGTTAGGGGTGGGTTTACGCGTATACCCACTTATGTTAGGGGTGGTTTACGTATACCCCACTTATGTGTGCGTTAGGTGGGTTTACACGTATACCCCACTTATGTGTGTGCGTTAGGGGTGGGTTTACACGTATACCCCACTTATGTGTGCGTTAGGGGTGGGTTTACACGTATACTGCACATTGTGTGTGTTAGGGGTGGGTTTACACGTATACTGCACTTATGTGTGTGTTAGGGGTGGGTTTACACGTATTACCCCACTTATGTGTGTGTTAGGGGTGGGTTTACACGTATACCCCACTTATGTGTGCGTTAGGGGTGGGTTTTACACGTATACTGCACTTATGTGTGCGTTAGGGTGGTTTACACGTATACTGCACATGTGTGCGTTAGGGGTGGTTTACACGTATACTGCACTTATGTGTTGTTAGGGTGGGTTTACACGTATACCCCACTTATGTGCGTGTTAGGGGTGGGTTTACACGTATACCCCACTTATGTGCGTGTTAGGGGTGGGTTTACACGTATACCCCACTTATGTGCGTGTGTTAGGGGTGGGTTTACACGTATACCCACTTATGTGCGTGTTAGGGGTGGGTTTACACGTATACCCACTTATGTGTGCGTTAGGGGTGGGTTTACACGTATACCCCACATGTGCGCGTTAGGGGTGGGTTTACACGTATACCCCACTTATGTGCGCGTTAGGGGTGGGTTTACACGTATACCCCACTTATGTGCGCGTTAGGGGTGGGTTTACACGTATACCCCACTTATGTGCGCGTTAGGGGTGGGTTTACACGTATACCCCACTTATGTGTTGCGTTAGGGGTGGGTTTACACGTATACCCCACTTATGTGTGCGTTAGGGGTGGGTTTACACGTATACCCCACTTATGTGTGCTGATGTAAACAAATATAAACATGGAAAATCTGCATAAAGTGCTCAAATATCAGACCAGTTTAAAACGTTTTAAATTTAACACATGACATGAAATCAGTCAAACCAAACAAAAGTATAAATGGATATTTCTGGACTTTTGTGGTTGATTTTATGCTCATTTTACATTATTTTTTGACAAATAAAGTGAAGAATATATATATATCTATATACGCACACACACACACACACACACACACACACACACACACATATATATACATATATACACATACAGTATATATGTACATATATATAAATCCATCCATCTTCTTCCGCTTTATCCGGGGCCGGGTCGCGGGGGCAGCAGTCTAAGCAGGGACTCCCAGACTTCCTTATCCCCAGACACTTCCTCCCGAGGCGTTCCCAGGCCAGCCGAGAGACATAGTCCCTCCAGCGTGTCCTGGGTCTTCCCCGGGGCCTCCTCCCGGTGGGACATGCCCGAAACACCTCCCTAGGGAGGCGTCCAGGAGGCATCCGGAACAGATGCCCGAGCCACCTCAGCTGGCTCCTCTCAACGTGGAGGAGCAGCGGCTCTACTCCGAGCTCCTCCCGTGTGACTGAGCTCCTCACCCTATCTCTAAGGGAGCGCCCAGCCACCCTGCGGAGGAAACTCATTTCGACCGCTTGTATCCGCGATCTTGTCCTTTCGGTCACTACCCAAAGCTCATGACCAAAGGTGAGGGAGGAACGTAGATTGACCGGTAAATCGAGAGCTTTGTCTTTCGACTCAGCTCCTTCTTTACCACAACGGTCCGATGCAGCGACCGCATCACTGCAGACGCTGCACCGATCCAACTGTCAATCTCACGCTCCATCCTTCCCTCACTCGTGAACAAGACCCCGAGATACTTGAACTCCTCCACTTGGGGCAAGGACTCCCCACCCACCTGGAGAGGGCAAGCCACCTTTTTCCGGTCGAGAACCATGACCTCGGATTTGGAGGTGCTGATTCTCATCCCAGACGCTTCACACTCGGCTGCACATATACATATATACATATACACATATATACATATACATACATACTTACATACACACAAACATTTGAATGTGTTTCTTGAAAGATGGAAGTGTGTGAGCTTCTGTAGGCGTTTTCAATGGTTCCCAGTGTCAGTCGCCTTTGTTCGGTCGATAGTTCTCTGTAAAGTTGTATTCTCGAAACCCAAATTGCATTGGACTTATATTGCAGCCGCTTGTGTTTAGGTGCTCAATAAAGAGCTACTTCTGAGATGATGCTGATTGGCCTATGGTTATTCATTTTTAATGACTTGTAAAAATGCCTTCTTTAATGGACTTATTGATGATGTTTGTTATTGGCAGAACAAAAAGATGGAATCCAAGCCAAAAGCATGTTTGGCTCTTGCGTTCTTGACACACTTGAGAAATCCACATACTCGGAAGAAAAATAGAGAAAAAACATTTGGGCCTCAAAACTCCTACCGTGGACACACTAAATGGATACTTCTGGGACACGCTGTACTTCTGCTGCAGCGACAAAGGCCATCACAGACAACAAACTGAACCAACGATCGAGACTGGACTGACGCGCTCAAAGACGTTAGAAAAATTGGACACATTGAACATTTGGTCATTTGATGCTTTGTGTTCTGTGTATTTAAAAATGTGTTCTTTTTGTGTGTTTTTTAGCTCTTCTGTCTCATCCAGTTTGAAAACGACAAGATGTTCAAGAGGGAGTTTTCACCTTTGGGGGGTAAGAGCTGGTTCTCGGCCCGTTTCACTGCGGCGCCGCTCGGATTTTGAAACAGAAATGTGCAGAAGAAGAAGAAAAAAACGACCTTTTCATACCTCAAAACACAAATCACATTTCCAGTCGTGTGGGGCACTTTGGGGGGTTCGGGCAAGTCGGGTGCATTTGGTAATGAAAGCAAAGTTCTATCAAAAGTACTGAGAGAAAACATCGTTTTCAGACCGCAGCCAATCAGACGTGGCCTGACCACTAGGGCGGCCAATCATAGTTCCGGCCCCTTTCATAACTCCACCTCATTGTGTGGGTGGTTGGTGGTCTTCTCAGGTGGTGGACGTGAAGCAGAGCGGCATCAACTACGTCCCGTCCAAAGTGGAGATCGTCCTGCGCAAGTCGGACCCCGGTCTCCTGGGGCAAAACTGGAGGACCCCAACTACAAGCCGGAGCCGGAGCCCGAGGAGCCGAGCTGGAGCCGGAGCCGGAGAAGCCGGACTGGGACATTGACGACGACGACATCAGCGACTCGGACGAGGAGTGGGGTGAGACATCGGCCGCTCCGTTTGGGGGGCTTTGGGGGTGATCTGAAAGCTTAGGCAAGGCGGGTTTACGAGGGGCACAGTTTGTCCACAAAAGTACTTCAAAGAGCTTCAGAGAACGAGCAAAGAAGCATGAAAATCACAGAAACAAACAAATGAAAGCAGAAATAATCATTTTAATAATGAACTGTTTTCGAACATTCAGATTCATTTTCCTTCTTAATCTGCTGGGTTTTTGCAGATTTTTTGGTTCTTTTTAATTAGTGATTAGTGAGTTTAGTTGGTTAATGTACAATTGTGATTATTCAGGTCTCACAAGGTCAGAGTCTGTGTCACAATAAAAGAAATAAAAACATAAAAACACAATAACATTGGTGTTTAGAATATTAAAAAACCAGATGAAAGTATTTCAGTCAAAGGCGCGGCTTAAACAAAAACAGTATTTAGTTTAGATTTAAAACACAGCCGGGGTGGGGTCTCACAACCTCGGGAAGGCTATTCCAGACCTTTGCCCCAAAGAACTGGAACGCAGAGTCCCTGTGTTCAGTCCTGGCTCTGGCACCAGCAGGAGGCCGGTCCATGTTTAGTCCTGACTCTGGCACCAGCAGGAGGCCGGTCCATATTTAGTCCTGACTCTGGCACCAGCAGGAGGCCAGTCCCTGAGGTCCTCAGAGTCCGAGATGGTTCATATGGCACTAACATGTCCGAGATGTACTTTGGTGCTAGGCCATGGAGAGACTTGTATACAAGCAGAGCTGCTTTGAAGTCTCTTCTCTGAGCCACAGGGGGCAGTGCAGAGACCTGAGCACAGGACTAATGTGATCGTATTTCCTGGTTCTAGTCAGGACCCGAGCAGCGGCGTTCTGGATGTACTGCAGCTGTTTTACAGCTCGTTTGGAGAGGCCAGTGAGCAGGCCGTTACAGTAGTCTAATCTACTAAGAGACTAACGCGTGGATTAGCTGCTGTACTTGAGATTTTACAGTCTTAAAAAACATAAAAAAGGTTCATTTTAAACAGTCCCGAGTTATTCCGCTTTCTTTGCATCCTTGTTATTCGCAGCGATGCGTTTATAAGCTCTTCCCACAACTTTTAAACGCCAGAGCGGAGTCACGGTGACGCTAACAACCACTAGCATGCTAAAAGAGCACTTCCTGGTTTGCGGAGGATGAAAATAAAGCTTCATAATTCGGCGCAAACGGCACGCGGCGGTCTCATTTTTGACCTTTAGAATCAGGTGCAGCCATTTTAACTTGACTTTCCGCTGTTGTGCGTTCGCGAATGCTCGGGAAGTCTCGACGGTTCTTCACGCAATGACCGGAGCGCTGAAAATAACCATGCAACGTTTGGCCCACCTCCAGGCAACGACACCAAAACGGAGACGAAGAAGGAGGCGGAGCAGCAGCCGGCGGTGAAGGACGAGCAGCAGGACCTGAGGGAGAAGCTGGAGGAGATGCAGAAGCTTCAGATGGCGCAGGTCCAGGCCGACATGAAGAAGGCGATGGAGAAGAGGAAGCGAAGACGAAGAGCAGCGCGAGAAGCAGAGGCAGCAGGACGCGCAGGACGGATTCGACGACATGCCCGACCTGGAGGACTAGAGCCACGGCAACGGACGTCGTCGCAAGATGGCGCCAGAGAGCGACGCGAAGCCGGAGATTTTACGTTTCTTTTTGTACTAAAAGACATGAAACGACATAAAAGCCCCACGGGAAGTCGAAATGATGACGTTAAAAGTCCGAATTTCAAGTTTAAATGTCATAATTTGAGTTTACAAGTAATCATTTTGAGTTTTTGAGTTTTAAAATTATGACTAAAGTCTCAAAATCATGACTTCCTGTGGAGCGTTACATTTTTATTCACTGGTGAAAATGGGCTTCCAAAAAATGTAACCACGAAGCCCGGACAAAAGGGATAACACTTTCAAAAGATTCACTGCGCTAATTTATGGTTCCAAATGTGTTGGTTTGGCTATGCTAGCAGCTAATCGTCGACAAGTGAACAGCGAAAACCCAGTTAAGTGGTGGAAACTATTGTTACCATTGATTTTAGTCCTCGTTATTCATAAATGCTGTGTTTCAATCCGTTAAGAACACGTTAGCTAGCATGTGTTCAAAGGCGCCGTGCCTGATTTGTACCGTTTTGAAAATAAAGAATGCATTTCAACCCGTGCTGCCGTCCAAAATGTACTGTCGACTTTACTTCTAATACTTCACCGCAAGTGCTTAGCTTTGCAGTGGGTTTGCCGTCACCGTGAAGCTAACAGACACTAGCACGCTAACAGCAAACTCCGCTACCGCTTTCACTGTAAATCAAAAACGGACCAAATCTATTGTGTCAAATATAAACATTGTTTTCACTGATTTATACCAAGTCGAAACTATGCGGAAACGGCAGTGAACCCCGACTTTTCGTCTCTAAATCCATCGATTTTATGCACAATTAAGTCCAGTGAAGGACAAACTTAAACTCTTAAACCCCGAACGTCAAACGGCACGAATCGGCCCAACTTTGAGTAAAACCAATGACGAGGGAAAAAAAGGCAGAACCCGCATCCTTTTTTAAAAATTCGACTGTTTTGGGCCTTATTTGGCAGCCTTTTTCTCGCTATTATTTTTTTTGTTTCAACTCCGACCAAGCCCCCCCCCCCGTTTTGGAACCGAGCCAGAGCGCCGGCATGGCTTTCGTGAGCATGCGCTGTATGTTTCCGATTATCCGACACTTCGCCACCCTCAAACTGAGCCGAAGACGATTTAGTCTCGTGTCTGTTTTTTAAAATGGGATTTGAGGGGTTTGAAATGTGGGCGTGGCCTTGTCTGTCCTATGATTATGGCGCGACGTTGTGTCCGACATAAAGTGGAGTGCAAATACGCCACAGAGTCAGGTCTTTGCTTGTGCTTGAACAATATGTGACCCTAACGTCGACCACCTTCGGGCTGAAGGTGCGATTACCTTTGCGCCCCCCGGTGGAGGCTCTAGTGAAAACACCCCGAGGCTTTGAAACCCGCCTGTACAGAGCTCCTCTCGCCACATTTTCACACATTTCACCTTCTGTCGTCTGGTCTTCTCACGCAAACACACATTCTGTCATTGCTTTCTGTTTTGGACCAGTTGAAATAAAGTACTTTTGGTCAAATGTCAGCACAGACTTATTTTACGGCTTTGAAAGAAGTCATTCATTTTAAACCGTCCAAATGTGCTGACTTGAGGCTCCTTCTCTGGTTTTATTGTTTGATTTGTTGTTACAAGTTTTGACGCTGGAAAACACAGCAAACGGTCCGGTCCGAGCATGAAAAGGGGGTCTCAAGGCGAGACTCCAAACACCGAGACCGAAAGGTCAGAGACGCCAAAGAGACGGCCTTGACGCTTTGCAGATTGTCTCGCCCCCGCTCTCTCCCCTTTTGGCTGTTCAGCTCAAAAACAGCAGATGATGAGCTCTGCGCACCGCTTTGGCTGCTCGAGTCTCATTTCTGTGTGCCCAACGTTCTCGCACGAAGTATGATCCGAGCTCAAAGTGGGAACAAGAACCAAAATGAGCCCCCGCAGTGAGAGTCTGGACCACTCCAAAAAGTACTATTTTGTCAAAAGTAAGTAAGTGTTGGAACTATGTGAGTAAAAGTATATGAGTACTTTACCCGCCTCTTGTTACATTCAAGAATGTGATCACAACCTGCTTTTTGTCTTTCGCAAAATACACGTACATAAAAACTTACCTTTACGTCATGTAAAGCCCCGCCCACAGCCCCTGCAGGTGCACACGTCACCGGAAAGGTGAATAAAAGACGAGTCTGTGCCTTCAGAAAGACACCACCCACCCGCTCCACCATCAGCTCCAGCCACTCCAGCAGCAGCTCCAGCCGCTCCAGCTCCAGCTCCAGCAGCTCCAGCAGCTCCAGCAGCAGCTCCAGCCGCTCCAGCCGCTCACGCTCCAGCATCAGCAGCTCCAGCCGCTCCAGCAGCAGCTCCAGCCGCTCCAGCGCTCCAGCAGCTCCAGCTCCAGTCCAGCAGCATCAGCAGCAGCACATCAAGGCAGCTCCAGCCGCTCACGCAGCAGCTCGCACCGCTCGCAGCAGCAGCTTCCAGCCACTCAGCCGTCCAGCAGCAGCATCAGCAGTCCAGCGCTCCAGCAGCAGCTCCAGCAGCGCTCAGCCATCCAGCATCCAGCAGCATCAGCAGCTCCAGCCTACTCCAGCAGCACAGCAGCTCCAGCGCAGCTCCCAGCCGTCAGCCACGCTCAGCACAGCATCAGCAGTCAGCAGCTCAGTCGCTCACAGCAGCCCAGCAGCTCAGACAGCGCTCCGGCAGCAGCTCCGCAGCTCCAGCCGCAAGCTCAGCACTCCAGACGGCTACAGCAGCAATCCAGCACGCAGCTCAGGCCGCTCCAGCAGAGCTCAGCAGCAGCTCCAGAGTCAGCAGGCAGCTTTCCAGCAGCTCCAGCCGCTCCAGAGCCAGCTCCAGCGCTCCAGCACAGCTCAGCAAGGCTCCAGCCATCCGCGCGCTCAGCCGGCTCCAGCAAGCAGCTCCGAGCCGCTCCGGCAGCAGCTCGGCCGCTCCAGCAGCAGCATCAGCAGCAGCTCCAGCCGCTCCAGCCGCTCAGCACAGCTCGGCGCTCAGAAAGCATCAGCAGCAGCTCCAGCAGCAGCATCAGCAGGCAGCTCCCAAGCAGCTTTCCAGCAGCCAGCTCGGCGCTCCAGCAAGCATCAGCAGCTACAGCAGCTCCAGCAGCAGCTCCAGCAGCGCAGCTCAGCGCGCTCCAGAGCACCAGGCGACTTCCAACACTTCCAGGATCAAAGCACTTCATCGCACAGGTTTTATGTCTTGACTTTTCTATTTGTTTGTTTGTTTCGAGCTCTGTTTGACGACACGTTTGCTTTGGAGGAAAATAGAAAGAGACACATTTTCCAAATTCAATCCTTAATTGCGTAAAAAACGTGCCGCTCTTTTGAATAATTCCCTGATTTATAAAAGCTCGAGTGAGAACTAATATTTAGCTTTTAACATTTTCCAAGACATTAAACTTAATGCCACTTTTGTGTCGTGTCAAGTGGAGTTGTGGGTGGGATCGACGTGTCGTGGGTCGGTGTGTGCACTGCGTTCAGGCCGACACACCACAATCCGGGCATCTGAGCCTGGACCGCGCGCCATTGGCAACACAACTGTGCCACCTTTGTACAAAAAGGATTACACATAATCGTTCATTTTATTGATACATTTATCAAGAAAACAAAGACAAGAGGATCCTGTTTTTATCGGGTCTTAAATGCTCTCTTAATTGTGGAAATGTTTTGGGATTTGTGTGTCCCGTGGTGTTTTTCCCCGTTGCCCGGGTTACCCTTGTAAAAAGGCTTCAAGCTCAGTGGGTTTTCACTGCTAAATAAAGGTTAATAAATAAATACAATTATGAAACATGATTACACAGTGTTTTTAGGATAGAAGATCTTAATCACTCATTCATCAGGTGTTAACATGAAAACGATTGTGATTTGACTTGATGCATGTATATATATATATAATGTATAATTAAGACATTAAGACATAGAAATATGCAAATGTAAAGCAGTGTTTGAAGCTCCTCCCCCAGGACTCACCTGTGTTCAGGTGCATTTTAGGCCTAATACTTGATTTGATCTAATCCATTAGAAAAGGCCCCCAAAAACATAAGAAAAATACGTATTAGAGTGGAGCATTTCTGTACATACGGGGCGGGGCCAACATGGGACTCCGCCCTTGCAGACGGGCGCCGTCACATGCCTCCGCCCCGTGCAGACTCTTGGTCGTGGTCTTGGAATCATGTGTCCTGTAGTGTGCGATATGTTGTGACTTTGTGCACTGTGTAGATTGTGTTGCTGCTGTTCACGGATGCTGAATCTCAATGGTACTTCCTGGTTGAACAACGGCATGATTGGAATGCAGTGGTGGAGTTGCTCGTGAACACCGGCGATGTGCGTGTGTGAATGGGGGCGGTTGGTGGGCGTTTCTGTGGAACCGTGCGGATGTGAAAACGCAGCTGAAAAGGACTCAGACGAAGAAGAAAAAACACAATGAAGCGTCCGTTGTCTCCCCCTAGCTGCTGCTTCTGGCACGGCCGGCTCGCCAAGCAAACTCTGCCCTTGTTTGAATCCTTGGCAACAGTAAATGCTCTCGTGTGTGTGGTTTCACTGCCTTACGAGTGTGTCTTTGTAGCTGTGATCTGATTGGTCCTTTCCAAGATGTTCCGCCTTTTCCTGAGCCTGATGTCCGTTGTCCTGCCACAGGTGAGTCCACACACACACACACACACTCACACACACACACACACACACACAATGATGTATTGTTACCACCAACTTAAAGGGGCTGTGTTTTTTCATGAACTTAAAGGACACATATTATTCTAAATGTCCTTTCCTCTCCTTTAACCCCGTTCTCACCCTGTCCTCACCCTGTCCTCACCCTGTCCTCACCCCCTCACCCGTCCTCACCCCGTCCTCACCCGTCCTCACCCTGTCCTCACCCGTCCTCACCCCGTCCTCACCCGTCCTCCACGTCCTCTTCACCCCGTCCTCACCCTGTCCTCACCCTGTCCTCACCCTGTCCTCACCTCACCTTCCTCACCACTGTCCGTCAGGAACCTGGCACCAGGACTGGACCCAGGACTGAAACATTATTCAAGGGGCTGATAGTGAAAGAAAAGCTTGTTTCCATGTTCCTGGCTTTTGGATTTTCAGGTAAACAACAGCAAAATCATCTTTACTCTGACGTTCATCATGATGTCGAAAACACCAGGGGGCATTATCACCGCGAGATGACCAGGTGTTCAGAATCAGAATCAGAATCAGAATCAGAATCAGAAAGAGTTTATTGCCATGCAATGAACAAAATTCACAAACATAGGAACTTGTCTCGGCCTTAAGGTGCCAACATAAAACACTGAGCAATAATAAAACAACATATATTTCATCCAGTTCTCCTGCGCCTAGCGCCCAGCCCCTGGTTCAGACCATGTCCCTGAAGATCATGGACAGGTAACACAACTGGTTTGGCCTCTATCTCAATTGTGAGATAAATTAACTTCACCTGAGCATTTGAAATTGGGAAAAACTGCACACTAAGAGTTGAGGGGAGAGTGGACAACCTTGTCTCATGTCCCAAAAAAATGTAAAGAACTTTTTTTATCTGGCTGTTTTTGTCATCTTTAACTTTATTTTGTCTTTAAGAAAGTTCAGTTTCATAAAGCCAGGCACAAACTTGAGGAACATGTCATGTCAGACCATGGGAATGAAAGAAAATTAAAGATTTCACTGTTGTTTCGTCACAGCCTCAATAATCGTGAATAATCGTTTAATTGTGATTTTTGTTGATTTTTGTCAGAACTCTAAAATGTTATATTGTCACATCCCTAGTCCTAGCGGTTTAAACATGGGATAGACTAGGTTTAAAACTGGTTTTGCATTGTTATACTGCTGCTTTAGTGAGTTTAAGTCCTGCTGAGTCAATACCTCATTTGATTATGGGTTTGACCTGGTTTATTACAGGTCTAGTTCAGAAGTAAATGTGCGTTTTTGTGCAGCTCTGTGGTGAAAGTGATCGACGCTGGCGAGTGGACCTACGTCTTCAACATGACGGCCTACACAGACGGGACCCTGGACTTGCCCGTGGACTCCAGCACCGAGCTGAGCCTGGACCAGCAGCTCTGGGTCCAGGCCAAGGCCACAGAGGTGGACGAGCAGCTCAAGGCTCTGGTCATCGAGGGGTGCTGGGCGACCAAGGAGAATGACGCTAACACAGCCCAGAAGTACTCCCTCATCAAGAACGGGTGAGAACTGGACTAGACCAGGACAAGACCAGGACAAAGACCAGGACTAGACCAGGACTGGACCAGGATTAAACCAGGACTAACTCTGTGTCCCCACAGCTGTTCTGACGAGCAGAGCGTGACGATGGGTTCTAACGGAGAAGGCCTGGCCAGTGTCTTCTCTTTCAGAGTGTTCCAGTTTGTGGGCAGCGAAGCAGATGTGTACCTTCACTGTGACGCCAAACTCTGCCTCAAGTCCACAGGCTGCACCAAGGTGGGTATAGACCTGGACTAGGTCTCTGGTCTGGATCTTTTTAAATCCTCTGCATTCTGTTTTAGCCCTGTTAGACCTGGTTAAGTGCCTGTTTAGTCCCGTTTAGACCTGTTTAAGACCTGTGCATGACCTAGTTTAGTTCTACTGTAAACCTGGATTACTCCTGGTTTATTTTTATTTGTACTGTTAGTCGGTGTAATCCTTCATTTGTCCAGGAGTGATCCATTGTAGAAAAAGATTCCGTTATTATTTGAACTCAATGAAGATAAATATTTAGCACTCAGTAATAACCCAGAGACTGATGCACTTTTGTCCTTCTCGTTGCAGAGTTGTGCCTAGGAACAAGCACAAGGTGAGTTATAAATGTAACTGTGCCACTTATTTTGTATTTTATCTGCATTTTATTTGAACCTTTTTTCTTTTTTGCCTTTACAGTTTGTGTCGTCTGTGAAGGAGGCGATGACAATGTGACGTGGTGGAACAAAGGACGGCTTTGACACATTATTCTTGATCTTAAATATAATGTGTACTGCAAAAATGCATTCTAAAGTATAAAGTACATGTTGAAAGGGAATTAAAGAGCATTAAAGCTTTTGGAAAAGTGGCGGACCAATAAGAAAGTGACGGCAGGCTTTGGGTGACTGTGTAATGCGCTTGTTGTACCAGCAGGGGGTGCATGCTGAATATAGTACCTTTTAATAAAGAAACTACATGGCATTTAATCGCATTTATAATCAAAATAATTCAACGGATGTACAGTAGAGTGGGTTTGATTCGATGTTGGGAATGTTTAAAGGCGACAACAGCAGCGGAAACTTTTTGTGATGATTTATGAAACGTGTTAAATCAAGATGGTCTAAACGATGAATCGGTGAAGAAGTGCAGGGATTCTGGTGCATTTTTGGCCAGTTTTTTTGTCTATCACCACCAGGGGGCGATGTTGAAACATGTGGAACGACGCCATAGTCATTAACTGTCCTCTGGTGTGGAGCGGAGCCGCCTTTGAACATCAATAAAAACGCATCGCGCATGTTTGTCTGTCGCATTTGTTTTTATTATAATCAAACCAATTTGTCGTTTAAGCAGAAGACGAGTGTCGTATCTAAGGGACAGAACAATACGCAGAAAAAGTGCTTAGTTACAAAATGCTGGGTGGTTTCCATACACTGTACTTTACCAACCTGCACTCTGAATACTTGGAATACTTTCACATCAAGATATATAATATATATACATATTATATTATAGTGTGAAAACATGAAAACTTTGGGATCCACACCACATATTCAATGTATTTCAAGTGTTTTATGATGAATGAATAATAAAACCACAAACACAGATTTAGTTTCACACTTGAATCATTTGTTTATTCTCCAAAGCGTTGCTCCGAGTTTGTTACAAATGCACACAACAAACACGACAACTCAACACCTCCAACAATCGTGCAACATGGATCCAGTGTTTAACACGAGCAGAGCTGCGTTCAAGAACCGCTCTGTAAAACTCTGTTCTCAGTGTTTGAGCTGCGTTCAGGAGCAGCTCTGTAAAACTCTGTTCTCAGTGTTTGAGCTGCGTTCAGGAGCAGCTCTGTAAAACTCTGTTCTCAGTGTTTGAGCTGCGTTCAGAGCTCTGTAAAACTTGTTCTCAGTGTTTGAGCTGCTGTTCAGCAGCTCTGTAAAACTCTGTTCTCAGTGTTTGAGCTGCGTTCAGGAGCAGCTCTGTAAAACTCTGTTCTCAGTGTTTGAGCTGCGTTCAAGGAGCAGCTCTGTAAAACTCTGTTCTCAGTGTTTGAGCTGCGTTCAGGAGCAGCTCTGTAAAACTCTGTTCTCAGTGTTTGAGCTGCGTTCAGGAGCAAAACTCTGCTCTGTAAAACTCTGTTCTCAGTGTTTGAGCTGCGTTCAAGAGCTCTGTAAACTCTGTTCTCAGTGTTTGAGCTGCGTTCAAAGCTCTGTAAAACTCGTCGAGTGTTTGAGTGTTTGAGCTGCGTTCAAGAGCTCTGTAAAACTCTGTTCTCAGTGTTTGAGCTGCGTTCAAAGCAGCTCTGTAAAACTCTGTTCTCAGTGTTTAAGCTGCGTTCAAGAACCGCTCTGTAAAACTCTGTTCTCAGTGTTTGAGCTGCGTTCAAGAGCAGCTCTGTAAAACTCTGTTCTCAGTGTTTGAGCTGCGTTCAGGAGCAGCTCTGTAAAACTCTGTTCTCAGTGTTTGAGCTGCGTTCAGGAGCAGCTCCGTCACACTCTTAAAGCACTTCATATAAATATACCAAACAAAATCAAAACACAATGGTAAACAACTTATAAAAAACAAAAAAGAGCTTTTAGGCAACAACTTGTTTTTTTTTTCTTTTGTTTTTCAACTTATATTTTACAAATAAGAGCACTCAAGATCAAATGAATAAGTTAACATTAGTTTGGGTAAAACATACAAAAACCAAACACAGTTCAGTATTTTTAGTTGGCTCCATGAGACGTTTGGGAAAGGATTAGCCCGGCCATGAAACAATCGAACTCCGCCACATGTAAACACGGCCAACAGTAAAAACTCTCTGGTTTCTGGTTAATATTTGTGCATTCATGCGGTTCATAAGGTCACTGACTATAAAATCGCTGGTCGTTGACTGCGTTTAACGGAACAAACCGGTCATTTTGTTGTTGACAATTAATAGATTTAACGAAAGCTAATCACCGACGTAACTTAAATGAGGTGTATCTGATTTTTACGGTCTTAAAAATGTGAAAAACAGAACTGCAGCGGACCAAAGTTCCTCCTCACTTTCCAAACGCATTCCTGATTATTCCCTGCCATGAGTTTATAAGTGCTTTTCACACGTTCACAAACCCAGAGTGGAGTTCTGCCATCACGGTAAAGCTAACAACAACTAGCGCACTAACAAGAGCAACGCCTGGTTCTCGGGCGATGCAACGGCTTCTGATTCTGTCTGTTGCTCTTGTAATACTTAGAGCTGCAACTCTTAGTTTAAGACTTCAGATATGAGCGAGAGTTAAACGTGTCGTGGCCCAAGCCTTCAGGGGGCCCAAGCCTTCAGGGGGCCCTCAGAAAACCTGTCTTAGGGGGGCCCCATCATGGCATAACTGTGTTTGCGTTACCAACATCACACAGAAAATAGTGAGTTGGAAAAAATAAGGGTTTGGGCGTGACGTTCTGTGTGAGTCGCGCGCCATTGCAAAAGAAAAGGGGGAAAATGGTGACCGGACTGGAAATCCTGGAGTCCGGCTGCCAGGCTAACAAACCGGAGCGACGCCACGCACTCCCCTTTATCGCAGTACTTACGGCATCGCTCCTGTCGGACCCCTTTAACCCACTTTCTCTCATAAAACAACCTTTAAAATACTGAAGTGCGTGTTTTCAATCAGCAAAAGTCATACAGTTTCAATGCCTTACGATGCCATTTTGTTACTATTGTACAAGTCACACCCACGCGTTAATCCGTTCACGTATAAATATAACCCTTTTCCTCAAATGAAAATAAAACGATCTTTGACACAGTATGGTTTCCCCGTTGAGTTTGCGTCGTCGTAAAGTGCAGAAGGCGTTGACGGTAAACGGTCTGAAATGTTCGACACGGGCCCGCGCGCTCGTTTTGGCAGAAGACGGAATGTCCGAGAAAGGAGGTCTGTATCAGGGACGCGCGGCGGAATCCACGGCTCGCGACGCGCCCGAGTGAAATGCTGAATATCAAAGGACAAATATTATGCATTATTCGCGTCGTTATCAGCATTTAAGTACCTTTGGTTTGGCATCGCGTGTTTGAAACTACAAATTAAACGTTTTGGATCTCGGGACTAACGGAGTGTTTTTGAGGCTCGGAGGGGAGAGGACATTCTAACCAGGAAACTGTGAATGAATGCGAAATGTGACTCCAGCAGAGTTTGTGACGAGGAACAATGTGAGAACACGGTGAGAAGAGAGAAAAGGTGCAATTTGCATAATATGTGTCCTTTAATGTGAAAACTGAGACATTTAAAGGTGCAGCGTGTAACTTTTCAACTTACGTTATCGATTGGCTTGGAATGTTCGACAATATAAACACTTGTCATCAGAGTGTTTAAACGTACGAGCTGAAGGCAAAATGAAGCAGAACATAAAACATTCGCCCAGATTTTCGGGATCAAAAATGCGAATAAGTCTTTAATTTTTTTTTTTTTATAATAATACAACTATTTTGAATTTCCAAGGTAGAAAGATGTGTTAGCCCAATTTTCTGTTACAAATTATGGAAGGAAATGCTATTTTATAACATATAACAAAAAGTATATTCTGTTTTTATTCAGTTTTTTTCAGTTTTTTCTGTTTTTAATCTGTTTTTTCCGTTTTTCTTCTGCTGTTGTGATTGTGGGCGTTACAAAAACAAATGGAATCGAACTGAATATTTGTGGTAAAGTATGTATAATAGCCGTAGATAAAAGGAAAAACTATTGTTGTATTGTGAGGCCAAAAGTGTTTTTTTTGCAGTAAAACCTCAAAATCGTCAAACGTTCTGTCACAATCTCCATAACAAAATGAGCATAACTAAATAAGCTCAAGGGAGTTAAATGCCATACCGCGGAACATTCCCGGCACAGCAGCAACACCTCCAGAAAAGTCACACAGTGCACCTTTAAACAACAACTTTCACTGTGGCCACTCCAGCTCTGAATATATTTCACGCTCTTATTAAGGAATTTACAAACGATTCTCAAGCCTTTCATTCCAAACAATGCAGCTAAAACGACACAACTATAACTGGAATAATTGCATATATTTATATTGACTTTTAACATAACAATTTGTATTTTGTTTCCCTTTTTTGCCGGCTTTGTACCTGGTTTGAGTCCTGCGATATTGAAAAGCAGACGTACGACAAATGGGTTTGCAAAGTGACTATTGAGGCGTTGTAAGAGTAAACGACGCTAGGCTACGTTAGCTAAGTTAGCATGCAGGGACACACATTTTACAAACATGTTCATATGTTTACGCACAGTGTCTGACGGGGAAGCAGCAAAGCCAGCTCCATAAAGTACCATCGGGAAATACAAAAAATATAAATCTTTAGTAATAATACAATAATAATAGCTTTTAACCACAGACAAGGCAAAAAACTCAAAAAATATTCCACTTTTTCCAAATACAATCATTGCAAAGAGAAATCTTCCGTGAGAGACATTTTTACTCATGTTTTAGCGCCGCCAATGTCTTCAAGTATGTTCCGTTTACTAATATAACAATAACAAACCACTTTTGCTTTTCACGTCAACATGAAATTACAAGGTTTTCGCAGCGCAACGTTTCACACCACAGTCTATCAAGAACCACTTTGAAGTTCACCACGACGTCACGACCTCGGCCAAATCACGACAATATGGTTATTCACATAAATTACAAGTTACATTCGTTGGTAGGTTATGTTTTTTGTTTTGTTTTTCTTTTTGCAACACGTAAAGAGTTAAAAAGTCCGTTGGAGATGGTTTTTTTGTTCGCGCCGCCGCCGTTTCCGGGTCGGAGCGTCTCGTGGCAGTAGCAACAGCAAATAAATAAGGCTAAAATCGACTAAAAAACAACTTCAAACCGTGAAAAGCAAAATGGCGGACTCCACATGCAAAGACGCCGCCCGCACCGTCGTCCTCGGCGAGGTCGAGTCACGGCGGCGGACAGCGCTTTCGGAAATGGCCGACGTTTTTTGTGAAATTTGAACGCCGAGGACTGAAGGGAGTCGGGGGGAGGCGAGCTGAACCTCCAGCGTCTCGCTCCGGCGGTCCAGGGGAGGGAAAAAAAAAGGCGCGATGGGCAGCGGCGGCGGGAGAACGGCAGAGGGCGCTCCGCGAAGCCGCTGGGTTCCGGTTGAAAGCACCTCGGACTTCGGCCTCGTCAGTTTCCTGAGAAATCGTCACCGGCTTTGACTTCCAGAGTTCCTACGAAGAGGAAAGAACCACGACATCACAATGTTTTCATCATTTAACGGACTAAGAAAGCACTTTAAAGGTGCATTCTGGGACTTTTCTGGTAAAGCGCCTCGTCTCGTGGAAATGTGATTGCTCTGTTTGGAAAGTTCCGCAGTAGGGCATTATATGTATCCCTCTTGCATGTGCTCAGTTACATGTGTGTTTATTCCTCCAGAAAACCAGCCGTGTGAGAACCCACTCCAGAACGAGAATTCTACTCAAAATCTGTCTGTGAAACTTTAGAAACCGTTTTAAGTTAGTGCCCAGTCTGTACCCGGTCTGCGCCCGGTCCGTACCCGGTCTGCACCCGGTCCGTACCCGTCTGCCCGTCCGCCGCCCGGTCCGCGCCCGTCCGCGCCCGGTCCGCGCCGGTCCGCGCCCGGTGCGCCCGTCCGCGCCCGGTCCCGCCCGCGCCACCGGGCCCGTCCTGCGCCCGCCCCGCACCCGGTCCGTACGGTCCGTACCCGGCTGTACCCGGCACTGCACCCGGTCCGTACGGTCCCGGTCTGTACCTGACAAGGAGCTGTTGGACTTTTGCTTGTGCAGCTTCTCTCGGTCCTTCTTCACTTTGGGGATGATCTTCAGCTTCATGCTGCTGCTGCTGCCGCCGCTCTTACTGCTGCGCACCGACTCCTGAACAGACCACACGTGACCCGAGGGCCGGCACAGGGGTCAAAGGTCGCCTGTCGCACGCTGTCATGTTTGAGCAAACAACAACAACAACAACAACAACAACAGCTGACGTCCAGCTCTTTCAGCCGATGACATTTGACTCAAACGGCAAAACTAAATGTGATTTTAAAAACTTCTAATCAGCATTAAAGTCAGCATTCCGACTAATGAGTGAATGTGGCTTGAGCTGAACCCTTTTCACTAGTTCTGTTGCAATTGCGTCGTTAATTAAAGCGCCCCCTACAGGTCGGACGACTCACTGAATTAAAATGTAGTAGAGATATAAATATGTTTAAAATGTTGCTAAAAATGATACACATTTCATCTGTGAAAAATGCATTTTTTAGGTTTATTATTTCACTTCCTGTTTGGAATCGATGACATCACACTAGGAAATTACCCAGCAACCACTGGGCCAAAACTCATCTAATGTGTTTTTGACAAATACAAAGATATGAGAGCGACTTTATTTTGTTGAATTCATGTTTAGAGCGTCAAAAAAGCTCTTTATTTGTGTAAATTCTGCAGAAACTTTGGGCTGAATGAGTGTTCCTGGTGTGATGTCACTTCCTGTTATTTTTCTACAGATTTTTCATCCTTTACTCCACAAATACCTGCTCGATCGGTGTAAAACTACCATTGATATCCTCACAAACAACGCGCACAAAATTATCTACTTTGCAATATATAGGTAAATACATAAGACTTGTAAGCAACGACATTAATACATGTAACATGGACAAGCTAAGTGCACCTATGTAGGGGCTCTCGACATCTGTTTCAGTCATATTCATATTGCTGGACGAGTATGAAATCCAGATAGAGCAACGAACATCTTAGAGTCTATAAATGACAATATTTAATTCACACGAATCCTATATTCTATCACGTCACAGTCCCCTATACTAATGTAGACTTCAGCTGAACACAATCATGGTGTGTTTTGCGTGCGTTTTGTGCGAAGATGCTCTCGTCTACCACAATGTTCAAGCGACTGGCCGTCTATGAATGCTGCTCCTGTTCTAAAAGTCTCGCTGACGCCAGCTAGTGTCTTTATGGTGGCACTACTGTTATCTGAACAGTGCATATAGATTCCATTCAGCCATTACGTATCTTAGAGCATTTTACTATTATGAATATCGAAGCTCGTCCTGTGAGACAGGTAAACTGCTTTACCGTCAGACTCTTTTACCTATAATATCATCTTCATTGATAATATACTAGAGTGCTTATGAATATGTATAGATCTTGCAGTGTTAACTTCCGACCTCTACATTCTCTCAGAATGTCTAGACGAGTGAATACCTCGAATGTAGATAAGCAGTGTCAGGGAGCACGCAGTCGGTCAGGCCTGAGGGTCAACCTCTGAGTATTAGACAGCTTATTCATATCACGATCAGACATAGCCAAGGTCTTCGAACCTGCAGTACGACGAGCAGCCTGCAAGGCTGCACACTGTGTCTCGGTTTACAGCAGTGAGACTTATCGAGTAACATATAGGATACCAGTACTGAGAGTTGACAGTGTTTACGTCAGCATCTGAAATGTTCTGTAACTGCTATTGCTATTGGTGCGAGATGGTCAACGCGTCGATTCGATTGCCACTATGCGACATAGTACGACAGAGGACAAGATCCGCAGTGGCACTCGTTCGTCGCGAGTCCTTGTGGAGGCTGCGGGCAGCTGAGGGGACTTCAAGGGGTGGGGTCGCTCAGCTCCTCGTCCTCGGCTCACTCGGTACAGCGGTGTGAACACACAGATCAGACACACTGTAGGGAGACACAGACACACACAACACGCGGTATCTTGTAAGGTGCAACATGTCTCAAGGGAGCCGTTCCAGCAACCACACAACAACCAACAGTTGAGAAATTGCAGGGCTGGTTGTCTGGATGAGTGTGGGTGGGCGCGGGTTGGTTGGATGACTCTGGTCGAAGAGATTGACTCTGGTCCGAAGGAGAACTCATGGTCGGCCGAAAGGAGAGAAGCTCTGGTGCCGAAGGAGGGAGAACTCGGGTCCGAAGTGGAGAACTCTGGTCGATCGACCCAGGGAAATGACAGGCGAAGTGTCCCATGAATGACCCAGGAAGCTGCACAGGAAATCGATCCACTGAGCGACCAGGAAAGTGACCAGGAAGTGACACAGGCAAGTCGCTCAGTGACACGACCAGGAAGTGCCATCGAAGTGGTCCATGAAAGTGTCCATGATCAGCTGACCAGAAGTACAGCAAGTGGACCAGGAAGTGTCCGCATGAAGTGACCAGGAGGAAGTGACCAGAAGTGTCATAGAAGCTGACCTGAGGAATTGAAGCACCAGTTATATGGATACCAGGATAGTACAGTTCCATTGAAGCAGAACCATGTAAACGCAAAAAGTGTCCATAGGGGTGTGAAGTTTGCGCAATATGAAGTGGACGTCGGAGACACAGTGACGCAGGAGCAAAGTGACACAGGAGCATTGACCTAGGAAGCGGTCTCAGATGAGGAAGAGATAATTTACGAGAAAAGAGTGTACCTAAGTAATAAAAATGAATACCACTGGAAAGTTATCCAATGATAGATGTGACCATCACGAATAGTGAGTTTGACGACACACTGATTTCCTTATGTCAGCCCGTAAGAGTGTACTGAGCCAAGACGACCTGAAATCGTTGTGTCTATGATGTCACATCATCCTAGGATGTGTGTGCAGTATCCGATGAGATTACTATGCAGCAGTCTCTTAGCCTAGTTTATGTTCCCACGAACACAGATAGAGCACCTATCTACCGAGTCCAGCCGTGTGAACTATTGCCTGCATCTAGAATCCTGTGTCTGCTTAGCCACCTAATACTAACCACCAACCGAGCTTGCACCGGACATACACGAGCTTATGACAACTGTGTTAGCGAGATTTGAACACCTACGACAGTCCCTCACATATCTCCTGCTGACGTTGACTTTCAGGGTGCGACCAAAATCATTAGCGCCCACGTCCGAGCGATGACTGCTCTACGGGTATTGTACTCCACTCGCGTATTCGTATCCCCTCGTCGTCCGCCCGCTAATCTCCCCCATCCTGCGGTCACCCCTCTAACTCCGCACTCCTTTCCTCCTCGCCTGCGTTCACACTACCCATTCTCCGCTCTTCCGTCGGCTCCTCCTCTTTCTCTTCTCCTCCTATCCTCCCCTTCTCGCCCTCCTTTGTCGCCTCTCCGTCTGCGCCACCGTCATTCTCTGGCTGTACATCTCTCCGCTTCTGTCTCTCCTCTCCTCAAGCCATTTCCTCAACATCCCTCGTCTTTCTCCCGCGATCTATCTCCCCTTAAGTCTGCCTCCTCTCCTCATGCTAACATCCTTACTCAACCCTCTTCTCCTCCCTTTTGCCTATCCCTTCTCTCTTCTCTTCTCCCCTCGGCCCTGCTCTCTCTCCTCCACCTCGCCATGCACATCCCCTGCCCATCCTTTCCACCACTAACCCCACACTCCTGCCCTCCCCCGCTCCATCCCCACTCGCAACTCCCCCCTCGCTAGCCATCCCTCACAGCCTCCTCTATACCATCGAGCGAGACTGTGTACAGAGCTTGGCCTTCGTCTAAAGGCATCCACTAGTAAAGCCCTGAATGGCGTTCAGTTCTTCTACTGGCTGCGTGCCAACTCTCTCGTCCCGCTGCACAACCATTGCTCGTGTGTCTCTCACTTCTGTCTCGAATACTCCCAAAAAGAATCCTGTCAATCTCTTGGCGAAACCTGTATAAGCTATGCACCCTGGAGTACTTGAAACTGAACGCGATAGCCACGTTACACAACTGCAGAAACGTCTCCAAGCTGTGCCTGCAGCGTGTCTGTAGGCTCCGCTGGTCTTACTCCGATTCGCCTTCCGCTGCAGAGCAAGTGCTTGAGTGTGAGCATTCACTGGACCACGCTGATTGAGCACCTGCGTACTGTCCCTCTAATAGAATAGTACAACATAACATTACGCGCGAGAGCACTCGCCGTGTGAGAGAAAACCATACTAGAGACCCCGTGAAGATCCTCTCGTAAGCAACTTGCAAGAATCCTGTACTCATAACACGCGACCAATAAGGTATAAAACGCATGCATTTAGCGCAGGACGTTTTTCAGAGGATCATTGTAAAATATGTACAATAATGTATGATGTTGTGTATGGTCGATTATATGTATTTGAAAGAAGAACACGAAGAAAATGTAACAAAGAAAAGAAGAAAGAAAGAAGATAGTAAAGAGAACAAGAAAAACCTAAAGAGAAGACTAACGAAATAAAAGAAGATAATAGGAGAGAGAAGAAAAAAAGAAGAACAATATAGAAGAGCAAGAGATTAAAATATGAAAAAATAGAAGGAATTTGAAAATATCACGTATATGAACATGATGGAGAAGAAAATATGAGGAGTAGCAAATGAGAAACGTCTAGTAAGTGAACGTAAAGAAGAAAAGAGAAAGAAGAAAAAGAGGCAAGATGAAAAGAACAGAGAATCACAAAGAACACAACGAAATAAAGTAAAGAATGAAAAATGAAAGAATACAACAAAAGTAAAAAAGACAGAATATAACAAGAAACAAAGTGTATAAAGAAGCAACACAAAGACAGAGCGCATAAAAAACCGAGAAGTGAAATTATGAAGGAAGAGATAGACGAGAAGTGCCACACAAGTACCACAGAACGAATATCAAGTACGAAAGCAAAGAGAGGATCTGAAATAAAAAGACAGTACTAGAGTGAAGAAACTCTTAGATAATACACGTAAGACACTTTAACAGTATGTACTAAAAAGCGAAAAGCACGTAAGACAAATAAAGTAAGAAGGAAGCAAGCAAAGGAAGCAAGAAGAAGAAGAAGAAGAAGTGAAGTATAGACAACGTAACTGTAACTAAACGTGCACGAAGTGTAGAGACGAGAAGAGAGATATTATGAAGAAGTAGTATCACAAGAACGACAACCACAGTCAGATGATAGGAAGAAGAAGAGAAGTGCACACGTAGAGTAAGACAAGAAGCGAAGAGCACACGAAAGACAGACATTGCTATCCAACTGTACCATATACAGCGCAAGAACATTGACGTAGTACGCTTTGAAAATATGTTCCAAGTTCTGTGCTGAATATGTCTACTCTGTTTGCCGCATCTACAACCTAGAAAAGTATATTCGACTATCCCTCGTTTCCTAAAATTTGAACCAGCGTTATACTACTTAGTTGAGCGCCGCCGTCACGTCCGGTTCACTTGATTGCATAGATCGAAGCGAACGACGCGTATCAAGCGCACACAGCGCGGCCATGTCCTCTGGTGTCGAAGCTGGGCCGCGCTGACCCGTCCGTCTCGCCCTCCGCAGCCAGCCGCACCAAAAACATCGATTGGTACGGCGTCCTGGAAACCAAAAGACGTGGGTGCAGAAGCACCCTTGACCGAAACACTACGCGAACACTCCCGTCGAGATAACATCGCCGATGGCAGCTCTCTAGCGTGAGGTCGAGTCAGAGCGGAGCTCTATGGACTCCGCAACCTTATGCACGCGTCCAAGGTCCGCCCCGATCTCTCTCTGTCACAGTTGTCTCCCACCCCTCATCTTCTTTCTCTCACTACTTCTCAGCGGTGCTCCACGACCCTACGCCCTACTGAAGGCGCTGCATAAAGCTATCCGCCTATCACACACCCCCCACGCCTCAGTGCGCGTGACAACGCGCTTAAATTCTACCCAATGAAATGCTTGGCGCGCAGGAGTCTAGACAACGGCCTGGGCACTAAAGAAGCATCTTTCATAAACAAACCCCAGGATCAATACCAGCCGGGGCCATCAAACTATCATGAGAGGCGACCATCCACTAAAAAAAGAGTGACCAAAACGATTAAGTGTAAAACGAAGAAGATATCTTAATAGAAAGACGAACCATACAACGAACAGCATTGAAGCGGATTCGATAAGAAGAAGATTTGTCATTCGATGAGAATAGACAAATAAATCACACACCATAACTGGTGATAAACTCAATAGTCCTCACTTTTAAAGTGTCGACGATGTGTTTGTAGGTGAGGGCGTTGGCTACAGCATAGACCTGCTAAGCGCGAGTACACCACGTTATTCTTAACGACGCTCACCTGATACTCTTTCGAAGCCTTGTGAGATTGCATACCGATATGCCCTCGAACACAAACCTGCGAATTTAAACCCGGTCCTCCATTGAGTTGAATCTATCCTGCCAACAGACGCGAGGTACCAAACACTGGAATATCCATTCACACTTTGTGCCACTTAAGACATACTGCCTATCAAACCCAAAACAGCTTGTTAGCGAACCGAGATGCCATTGGCCTCAAGCTATTGGATCGCTAAGGGCGCGAAACACATCTAGAAAGCTTTACGAGCGAGCCCAACAAGTGGAACAACACGGGCGTCTTGTAGCACAAAGAATCAAGAGTACAGCGAAGTGATTGGAGCAGATATGAAGAAAACAGCGAGTGTGTCACACTGATATTGTATGTATGTGCATTTCCTATGATCATAAATCCGTACTTGCTATATTATGGTGGACCATATATTACAAGTCATGCGGTTAGATGATCGAACAGTGAGGATCTCGTTAAAACATATAGTATTTAGAACCATATATAGACAACATGCTGATAAGATTATAGACTCATCACAAAAATGTGATCACCTGTAATATATTTCCGAGAAATTTCAATGTCATCAGATATATAATTGGTGCAAGATGTAATTCTAAGCACTTTCTTTTGTGACTACTATATATTATGGACTTAAAAACAATATGTATCTGTATAGTTAGATTAGCAAGATATGGTGAGCATGTTAGTCATATATTTAGTCAAGTTGATACAATGCTTGACTCTTGATACAACAGGAATCAACGATTCTCAAATATTACATTGTCCACTCATGCCATCCTATGCCGTTTCCGTTTCCTTATCTTTCTAGACTGTAGAGTTTATCATGCACCTCAGGATAATCCATCCCATAATGATATGGTCCCGGGTACTCTAAACAAAAATTGATCAAGACAAGATGTCGTACGGAAACCTTGAAAGTTCTTAGGACAATTACAACACGTCTACTGCGATGTATGAGCACTCTACTTCGACCGGCCGTATCATTGAGCCCAGCGAATCCTCCGAAGAGAGCCGACCCTCCACAAGCAAGCCGCGACACAAATCCCAGGCTTTGGCCCTCGTACCAGACCGCTGTCCAGAGGACGCCCCTCACGCCGGACCATCTATCCGCGTTGTCACACGTCTGGTCAATCTATCAAATATCCACAACAATGTATCGACTAAACTGCGATTTGTCTTTTCGCCAGTAACAACTCATGGAATGTTCTACAGCTAGCTTATATAAATAGCTAGCAGCAGTCTCCTGTATCTATTGTTAGCACCCAGGAATAACGTTCCAACTCGCTCCTCGATGTGGAGCATTGTTGAGAACGGGATCTTCTTGCTAATTATCTCATTGAGCAGTCATCTATTACAGCGTAATCACAAGATCGGTGCTGATCGATTACAGTCAGGCAATCGAGGTACTTGAGTGGTGTCAGCGACTCCCTCTACCAAGCAGCTAGAGGAATTAGAAAAAAGCTGTTCTTGAAGCTTGCTATTAACCCTGTCTCGACAGTCTACATCAAGCCAAAACATCGTCCTTCTGAGAGTTAATTCGCACCTCCATCCTGACGGTTGTTTTTGTCGCTCCCTCCCTCCTCTTCCTTTCTTTGAAGTGCCGTCACAAAAACCGGCAACCCACTTTCAAGTTCGGCACATTATGTTACTTGTGAGACTCTATTTACACATCCGTCCCCGTCGCTGTTATTAACAGCTCATTTAAATCGCAATCGTTATAAGTCCCTGCTGCCACCAGAAGATGGGCATGCGCAAGTTAAGCTATCATAATACGCTTCGCGAACGGAGTGTGAATAGGCCCATTACGAGAACTGGGCGACCGACGCTGGGAGAAATGAGATCCAGATCGCGTGTAATTGTCTAATATCGTTGATATGCAAAGTATACTATTTAGTTTAGTCCCTAAAACATGAGACGCCAAAGCAAAAGAACAAGTGTCAAAGGACAAGAACGACACCAGCGATGCAGAATATGTGTCCTTTAACGTGTTGCTGTTACCTGGGCGATTCTGTGATGCTGCAGGTTTATGACTCTGGACACAGCCATCTGCATGCTCCCAAACACCGCCACCACCTCCAGCTTCTTATCATCGAACGAGGGGGCGCCAAAGTTCTGTTCAAACAACGACATTTCGGTAAGGAACACGTCCGGAATGGTTCACCTGCTCTTTTCATGGCGGCCATAACTAAAGTTTTATTATTAAATACAACCGAAATGCATCAGAGCGATTCACGAAAAAAAACGTTTAGTCATTCCAACTTTGTGTGTGTGAGCGTGAACAGGAACAGTTTTGCCTCGTTTCTTTGACTTCTCTGCAAAGCCTCGCAGTTGTGTTGTTGTCGCTTTGAGTCCCGTTTCGGCCCCTCAAGTGGCTAAATGTCACGTTTTTGTCGCTAAGTCAATATTCTACGCATTTTTGTCACTTTATGGAAAATATTTAGTGATGATTTGTCACTTTTAGTCAAGTTTTTGCTGCTTTTTGTCATGTTTTTGCTGCTTTTTGTCATGTTTTTCCATTTCCAGTAACATTTTACTTAATTTCTGTCACATTTTTGTAATCTTTAGTCACATTTTAGTCACTTTTAGTCAAGCTTTCATCGCTTTTTGACACATTTTTGCAATTTTCAGTCACATTTTTGTAGCTTTCTTTCACATTTTTTTTTTCATTTTTAGTCTCTTTTTAACATTTCTTTGTCACTTTCAATCGTTTGATCAGAATTCATTCCTTTGTGTTTCTCTCTGTTTTTGCCCACTTGTTTTGGCCTGAGTCTGTGTTCTCTCCAATCATCTGGCTGTGCTAAAGAGGGACAAGAAAGACTTATGACAGAGAAGCTTTTGGACCCGTTTGAGAACTAAACCTGGCCGTTTCTCCATGTCTGATGCCACGTACAAGCCTTAACCCTGAAGTTAGGACCCTGTAGTTAGGACCCTGTAGTTAGGACCCTACAAACACATTCTGAAATACGTGGCATTTTCATGGATTAGTTCAGCACTTCACAAACCTCTCACAACTCAAGTGTTCAGAACGTCGATCTTTAAACTTCTACTTACGTTGTCCTCTTTGGTGCCGCCCCAGAAGTTGATGCCGCCTGCGTAACTGGGGATGTTGAGCACAGCCAGGCCCTGCAGACTGGGAAGCGACATGGGAACGCCGTCGCACTGGGGGGGACGGCGAGAGAGAGAGAGGGTGAGAGAGAGAGGGGAGAAATGAGACCGGAGCCCCGCGGAAAGGTGCGGCGTCTGCGCTCGCTCTGACTGACCTCCAGCTGGACGCGCTGCTCCAGGTTCTTGTAGGTCTTCTGCACCAGCTCTTTGGTTCCCAGGACGCCGTACCACATCATGTTTTTGGTGCGGCTGCTGCGGAGGGCGAGACGGACGGGTCAGCGCGGCCCAGACTCGACGGGAAAAGGCCGTCTTTGCTTTGTCTGACCTCTACATCAGGACGGCTCGGCGCAATATTTAACGACTGAACTTTAAACGGGTGGTTTTGTGAGTCCGAGTTTTGAAGAACTGGCTACAGCGGTAATTTGAGCGATGGACGGGAGAAGTGTGCTGCTCGTTGGTCAACAGGAGCATTTCCAATCGATGGGGCTTGAACTCAAAACCTCTCGGCAGAACGTGCAGTAGAAAGTACACCGCCTGCGCGCAAATGTAGTGACGTAAAAGTACAAAGTAAAGTACAGATACCTAAAGTTTACAGTACTTTTCCACCACTGCTGACTGAAGATGGACTGTGGATCTCGAGCCCTCCAAAGATCCAGGTTCAGTGATGTTTGGAGCTACATGTTGTATGTTTATTGGATTTATTCATAAATCTGTGTCGGATGTCGGCAACGGTTACCACGCAAAGAGCCATTTGGACCCATGTTCCACAGTAAAGGAAACTAAAACTAAATAAGTCTGTTTTAATTGTTTTTTTTTCCAGATTTACGATTAGTTTGTTAACTTTTTCATTGAATTCCCGTCTCTAATCTCTACAAACAAAACCACAAGCTATACATCTGTTTAACTTAGGTCGCGTGTTAGACGGTCTGCGTTCAGTCCAGGGGTCTCATTTATAAAGCGACTTTCCACGGTACGTTTGTGATCTATAGAGGGGCAACCAGATACAAGCAAGTGGTCCGGTCCAACGATTCTGAGGACGATCTGTGCCAGGACCCGATGAGAAATGGGTTTGCGTTTTATTCGTACGCGTTCAGTAAGAATTCCAGGTAAAGTTCATAAATGAGACCAGAATTACAGGTTAAGTTTATAAATGAGACCAGAATTCCAGCTAAAGTTCATAAATGAGACCCCTGAACATTAGTTAAGTGACTAGTACAAAAGAAGACCTTTTCTAAAGCTGTACCTGCATTTCTTGGGATGTTCGTCTCGCTTGTTGTTGAACTCCAGCGAGATCTTCGCGTCGAGGCCGATGCCAAAGTAGTTGTTCATGACGCACTTTTCCGAACAGTGTCTGCAAGAGAAAACAGAGGGTTCCGTCGTCACCGAAGCGCAAAGACGCGGCAGTGAACACGGACGCCGCGCCGGTGCTTACACGGTGACGTCGTTGTAGGTGGCCGTGTGCGCACTCTCGGGTTTCTCCAGGACGATGGGCGACGTCGGGCTCAGATTCCCTTGACCTGAACGAAGAAACGAGAATCGAATCAATGAATAAACATTTGCAATCGTATGTGTTATTAGGGCTGTAACGATTGTGCGAAGTCAATGATCGTGACTGGACTACTTCTGGACAAAACAGGCTCGAAAACACGAACGAAAACACCTTTTATAACAAAGACAGTGGCGCTACTGAACAAAAATGTCAAAAATGACTAAACTATTTCAGATTTTTATCAATAATACACTTTATTGATAAATATTCTCCATCTAGAAGCCTTTAGTCTCCATGTTTCCACCTTCATTTGGTTAAAAATGTAATTAAAAAGTCTCAAATTGCAAAAGTAATAATCATTTGACTCGTCGCCTTGATTTGTAAAAAAAATTAAATAAATAAACATATATCGTCAAGAAAACCTTTACCGGTTTAAATTCATCACAAAATATTCATTAAATTCAGTTTTTTGTGACGTATTTTTTTACATCTTTGATTTGACTTGTTGTGTTGCTTTAAACAATGACTAGTCGAGTTATAGAGTGTAATTTGACATTTGCGCTGGACTGTATTTGTTTGTTTTTGTTCATGAAGTGAAATGTCTGCAAAATTAGTCACAAAACATCACCTTTTTCCTTTTTAATCTGCTTTTTGTAGCATTTTTTAAGTCTAAACGATGAACTCGACATTAAAATCTTCAAAACGGCGCTCACAATATTATTTAAATGTGGATATATTTCCATCTGCTGCATCAGAACTGAGAATTTGAGAAAAAAGCTAAAAATAATAACCTTGTTTTTGTGAGAACCTCTAATGTAAGTTATTATCTCGACACAGTTTAAATTAAAGTACATTACGGTTTTAATATAACTTAAATCATTGTGTCAAAGAAATATTCATAATAATATTAAGACATGTTTTTATTCATAAACAGGAAGATTTGATTTATGCCTTGTGTGTGTGTGTGTGTGTGTGTGCATGTCTCCAGCAGAGGGCGCCAGCACAACAGCCGCAGTCGCACTAAAGAATAAAGCCGTTTAAACAGTCGACTCAAAAACTCAAAAAGTCGGTTTTCTGTGCGAGTTAAAGACGTCTGGACTTTAAAAACACACACGGAAACACTCCTGGATGACCACCCGATGACCTCACAAGGTGGAGCGTTCCGCCAAAACCGCGGTTGCACTCACGTGGCTCGGCGTCTTTGAGCTCTTCGCTGTTTTCCCTCTTGAACGAGGAGGAAGACGACATCCTCTGGACCTGAGTGTGGCGGTTCTGTTCGTCCACGACTGAGAAAACACGTTCGGGAGGATTCCACGGTTAAAAACCCGCGGTTACAAGCGTGAATTGAGAACCAATCGCAGACAAGTGTTTGGGGCGTACCTTTCTCGGCCTGCTCTATGATCTGCCTCAGCGCTTTCTTCAGGCTGTTCGCTCGGAGCATCAGCTGCTCTTTGGACCGGTAGGTTTTGGGGTCGGATGCTGGGTCCCCCTCGCCGTCCCCCGGACCGGACCCTGAGCCGTCCTCGCTCGGGACTGAGCCGGCCGGGACCACCTGCGAATCAGAGGCGTTCCGTTTGGCTCGTGAATTAAGTTAGTTTAAAGGACAAATCTTCTGCATCGTTTGTGTCGTTCTCAGCCTTTAAACATGCTCTTGAAGACATTTAGTTTGCCATTTCATGTTTTAGAACTAAAAAAAATATATAACTTTGCCACAGCCTTGTGAGACGCCAGAGGAGGAACTGAGCTTTGTCTCCATCTACTGGCTGCAGAGGGCATCACGCAATTTAAAAATCAACACCGTTCGCTAACGCAGCCGCTCGTCGACATCCCGGTTTAAGCCAACGCAAGCTGTACTGATCGTGATTAGAGTCTGGAGATGATCTGTGGGAGTTTAAAAACAGCAGAGGGTCCTCAGAGCCGCGTCACAGATCGACTATGACATCACACATCGGGGAGATTCAGAACGGAGTGTTTCTGAGGCTCGGAGGGGAGAGGACTTTCTAATCGGGGTTCATCAAACTGGTGAGAAACGACACGTAATAAATGTGACTAAAAGAGAAACGTTCCAATGACTCAAAAGTGGCTCATGCAAAACCAGTGCATTACATTATATTCCAGAGAGTTTGGAACGATCTTTCACAGATTTTGCGTAAAAATCGATTTTTTGAAAGTCTTGATGTATCGACAGTTTTTAACAGTAAGACAATTATTGAAAATCGGTTTCAGCTGCAAAATAAAAAAATAAAAAAATAAAATAAAAAAATAGAAAATGCTGTTTTGAAAATTATTATTTTTAAAATATTGACTCAATTGTTCATAAGTTAAAAAAATGCTGCTAAAAGGAATAATTGCAAATGAAAAACGTTACGCCGAAAACGATCCAAAAAGTTATATTTTCAGGGTCAGTTCACATTTGTCTGCTAATCAAACCTAAACTAACAGATTTACACGCACGTTTTTAACACATTTCTGTTGGCTAGACATCATACTGTCAAAACGTTGTCATCGGCAACCTCCGAAAACGTGTCTGTATCGCCCAGCAGAGTAGGAAATCAATCCAAACCACTCGAATGACGGTGCGTTGAGTGTTTACCTGCGCCTCGGCTTCTTCACTCAGCGCTTTGACCAGAGAGTCCAGTTTCTCGTTCAGCAGAGCGCACTGGAACACAAGAAAAGCCCGCTGGGAAACACGACTCTCCGTTTAAAGGTCCACCGTGTAACTTTGCTGGCGCAGCTCACGGTGAGAAGGCCCGTCACTTTGAGCAATAAAACAGATTGTCTCGTGGTTTTTGCACTCGTACTGACTCTTTCTGACTTTTCTGAAATGTGTTCGGGGGGAAAATTTAAAAAAGTGATGATTATATTTTCTACAATTAAGCAGCCCCTCCCCTATGTGGTTAATGTTGGACCCAAAACTCTTCAAAGTCAGTTTATAACATTTAAATACAATTATAGGTCATTATGCTGCGTCCCAGTCGTCCGCGGAGGTCTGATTTAGCGAGATCCTCTTGGAAATTCCCTCTGGAACATTCTCTTGGAACATTCCTACTTGGAAACTCGGGCAAAATGTTTAGAACCCCGAGTTTATCAGAGTTAGACAATCCGACATGTCTGCTCCTGTGTTTGGATTCAGTTAAAATAGTGTCAGTACTGGTGCTATTTTCTCTTTATTCACTGCCGTTGAGCCTCTGCAGTTACAAATGTAGTGTTGTGCTAATGTTGCTAATGTTGCTAATGTTGCTAATGTCGCTAATGTCGCTAATGTCGCTAATGTTGCTAATGTTGCTAATTAGAAACAAGTCGGTGTAATCCCTCATCCGTCCAGGAGTGTTTCCATTGTAAAAAAATGATGTTGTATCATCTGGACAGACTGAGTTTTTCTATGCTAATGTTGCTAATGTTGCTAATGTTGCTAATGTTGCTAATGTTGCTAATGTTGCTAATTTGCTAATTAGACATAAATCGGTGTAATCCCTCATCCGTCCAGGAGTGTTTCCATTGTAAAAAAATGATGTTGTATCATCGGGACGGACTGAATTTTTCTACAATAATGCTGCTAATGTCGCTAATGTCGCTAAATGTCGCTAACGTCTCCACAGCGCTAATGACAACATAAGCAGAAAATCACCCTCAAGCGCTGATTTCTAACTTAAATAACACTGTCCAGGTTGATAAACTCACTGAAGTGGATCCATATTTTGCTTGATTTGAGCTCTTTTTTCTGGTTTAATGGTTTGATTTGAGTCGTCACGGTCACACGCTGTCACGTATCGCTCAAAGCTTTTCCCACTCCACTCAACTCAGAAACTCTCACATGACAGCATTCAAACTATTCAAATATAATCATAATTTGGTGTTCAAAAGTCCAGTGTGACATGTGCTTCTGAAACAAAGTGGCGCTGCGTCTCCGTCGAGCTTGTTTTGAGCAGCACACGTTCGGTCCAGCGTGTGCAGCGTCTGTCCTTCACGTGGTCAGCGCGCGTCCACCTCCGCTCGCCCACAGCTCCGCTCTTACACAAGCGCTTACATAACACAAACAGAAACGCCGTCTCTACCTTCTTGGCCATGGCGTCCGCCTCCGCTTTGTTCTCCGTGGCCCTCTCGTACGCCTTCCCCACCTCCGCCACGAACTCGTTTACCGTTCCACACAGGAATCTGAAACCGAGAGAGGGATTCATCAACCAACAAAAGCTTTGTTTTTCTGATTTTTGCAATCTGTCGACCGCTGCTAAAGGCGCACTGTGGAACATCTCCATGGAAACAAGCAGGTGATGCCACAGGGCCAAAAAGAACGCCTGTCGTTTACATTGTTTTTCCCAAACAAAAACGTCCGTGTTTGAATGAACGCAGGAGCGATACGTCTAATGCCACACGGCGGAACATTCCAGGCCATGCGGGAACATCTCCATGGAGATGTGTTACATGGTGCACCTTCAATTTTTCACATCCAAAGTTAATAAATCATATTTTTGATTTCATTTTAGTCCCATGTTTTGACAAAATTGTTCACATTTTTGGACTTTTTCCGCATCTTTGTCTTTGTCTAAAAACTGCTGAACTAAAAATATGGTTTTACAAATAATACTTTTGTGGTATTTTCATAAACATAATAAACATAAACATAACAAGACTTCTTTTTACCTGCCGCCTCTGGTTGGGAGGAAGTGCTATGGATTAGCAGGATTATTATTATGATTATTATTATTACGATGATTATTCATATTTTATGCTTATATTATTATGATTATTCTATTATCATTATTATGATTGTGATGATGATGATTATTATGCAAATTATGAGGATGATGATTATTGATGATTATTATTAAATCTTGATGTTGTTGATGATTATTATTGATGATGATTATTATGACGATTATGATGTTTATTATGATTATTATGATTATTATTATTATTGTGGTAATGATTATGATGATGATGATTACTATTATGATCATGTTTAGTCCACAATCAGTCCTTTTCATCAGTGCATGTAATTAGTGACATTTATACTCCAGTAATGAGTCTAAACCTGTGGGAAACACGTTCATATTCACACTGGAAGTTCTGTTCAAACCCATCTGGACTTATGACTGAATGAATTGTATTTTTAAAATGTATTTCAAAATGATTATTGACAGTGTGCTTTTGTTTGTTTGTATTTCTCCTGTTGTGACTGGGATTTCAGTCTTGATCTTTTTTATGTTTTTGTAAAAAGCTATGGAAGATTTTCACTTTTTAACCCTGAAAAGTTTGTTTCTTTTTTTGTTGTTGGAATTTTTGTTGCTTGATTTTTTTAAGTTTTTGTCAGTTTAAAAAATAAAAAAAAAATAAAAAATATATATATATATTGACCTTTTAAATACTCAATGGCTAGATTTTGCTCAATGCAAAATTCCACGGATGAAAATTAGAATTTAAAAAAGGGTTAAATATTCCGAGTTGTAAATATTCTGCTGTTAAAAATCTCTTGCTTTTTGTGTGAATTGTGCCAAATACAAATACATTTCATTGATTTCTGATTGAAAACCTCCAAAATGAGCAAGAAAAGGCTCAATATTTCTCAACCCCTGAAGCAATTTCACCCCCAAAAACCCCCTTGTGTTGGACCGTGTCACGTTAAAGGGGACGCACTTGGCAGAGGAGATGACGTCGCTGTGTTTGTCCGAGTCCAGGATCTTGGCGAGGTGCGACGCCACAGAGTCGGCGTACTGCGTGATGTGAACCTGGGACGCAAAACGACCACAATTCAGCTTTATGCTCGTTTTTATGCACACGTAAAAAAGTCTGTATCGTCCTGGTGACATGCGTACTTAAAGGGCCAATGACGAGGTTTTTGTGACTCTCTAATTCTGACTTTATTTGGTGTATTTATACCTGTTGTATGTATAAATTATAGTTTTACACCAATCGAGTAGGTATTTGCGGAGAAAAGTAGAAACATCTGTAGAAAATGACAGGAAGTGACATCACACCGGGGACATTTCTCACTCTATCCAAAGTTTATGCAGAATTTATACAAAATAAACGACTTTTTGACTCTCTCAAACATCAATTCAACCAAATAAAACTGCTCTCATACATTTTTGCTTGTCAAATACAAACAACTGCGACATTGGACGATTTCCTAGTGTGATGTCATCGATTACAACAGGAAGTACAATTATAAACCTAAATGAAACAGAGCTATTCTTGGATACATTTTTATAAATAATGTTGAGCTCAATTTAAAATGTATTTATCTCAACTGCATTTAGTTCAATGAGTCGTCCGACCTGTAGGGGGCGCTTTAACGTCTTCTCATTCACATTTTTAACGTTCGTAAATGTGTTCGGAGCTGAAAATGTGCGCGGCGTGCTCATAATTCCGACATAACTGCTGTTTCTCGAGATGGAAGGTGTGCGGTTGTTTGCCACCTGCAGAGGGCAGTCCAGGCTGTCTTCGTCCTTCACGATGGGCGGGAGTTTGGCGCTGGACGGCAGTTCGTACGTCAACACGCTCCACCTGACGAAAAAAGAACAAAAAACACACACAAAATTAACTTTACAAACACAACATCAAGCGACAGAAAGGCCAAAATGTTATTATCTTTTAAAAAAATTATTGTTATTTTTTTTCTTTATTTGTTTGGACAAAACCAAAGTACGTCAAACATTTTTTGGTGTAAATCATAATAAACACCCACTCACCACATTCATACACTACGGTACAAAAAGAGCACAAACGACAGGGCTCAAGGCAATTTCAGAAACAGTCAAAGAAACTTTAAAACTCTAGATGAATTGAGGTTTTAAAATGTTGCAAACACAAATTTGATCTTGTCTTAGCTCCAAAAATTATATATATTTTTTCCAGCAAAACAATCAAGTAAAAAAAAAAAGTTGACAATTTCCCTCCAAAACACACATTATATTTCTGGGAGTGATGACAAAAGAAATGCCCTTTTACAGACTGTAACAAACCCAAAACGTAGCCACACACGAACAAAATAAATGTAATTTTTAAAAAAAATATTTAATAAAAATTAAAAATGTAAACAATGTAAAACCTTTTTTTTTTTTTTTTTTAATGTAAAAAATAAATAAAATTAAAATAATTAAAAAAAAAAAAAAAAAAAGTAAAAAAAAAAAAACGACCAGGAGCCGAGTGCACCAGCTGGTCCTAAGACTGCCCTTAAGATACATCCCACTGAAATCTGAACGTTAAAACCAATGTATAGTTCTGGCCAGTGCACCAGCTGGACTCAAGCCCAGGTGGAACTTTTAGTCCCAGTGTGGAGGAGGCGTAAAGCGGGGACAACATGAGAGGAGTGTGGGCAGCATCATGTGACGGCAGCGAGTCCCAGGGGCCCCGGAGCCGCTCTGTTATGTGTTTAATCTTGTAAACTTTTAAAAATAGAAAAAACAAGAAGAAGAAATAAAGAATGCTCATCCATAATCATGATTAAGTAGTAAAAACTAATAATGATGTCCTTTCTCTTCAGTCTGGACCCCACAAGACATGAACTTGACTTTTGCATTCAGAACGTTTGATTTCATGACGCTGGGACCGTGACTCGGCCCGACCCAGGATCTACAAACGTCTTACATGGGCCGACTGGAGGACTGGGCCGGGAAAGCCTGGACTTGTCGAGCGACTTCGCCGGAAAACTGGAGCAGGAAGTGATAAACAGGACTTCAAAAGCCTCTCCCGTCTGCCGGAGCTCGGGAACGCGGGCGGCGAAAGTTAGACGCCGCTTTAATTTGATCTTTGGGGATTTTCCTTCAAAGCAAAAGCGGGCGGCGAAACGGAGCCGAGTCTGAAGCCGAGTTTGGAGCCGAGAGCGCTTTGGAAGACGAGAGGAACCAGAGCAGGAACATAACAAACGAGGACCGGAAGAGAAGTCTCTTCACGAGGGTTTATTGAGCGACGAGGAGCTCAAAGACCAGGACTAGAACCAGGACCAGGACCAGGACCAGGACTAGGACTAGAACCAGGACTAGGACAGGACCAGGACCAAGGACTAGGACTAGGACTAGGACTAGGACTAGGACTAGGACCAGGACCAGGACTAGAACCAGGACCAGGACCAGGACCAGGACCAGGACCAGGACTAGGACTAGGACTAGGACAGGACCAGACCAGGACCAGGACCAGGACCAGGACTAGGACTAGGACTAGGACCAGGACCAGGACCAGGACTAGAACCAGGACCAGGACCAGGACCAGGACCTAGGACTAGGACCGGACCAGGACCAGGACCAAGGACTAGGACTAGGACCAGGACAGGACTAGGACAGAACTACCAGGACCAGGACTAGGGCTAGAAAGGACTAGCACCAGGACCAGGACTAGAACCAGGACCAGGACCAGGACTAGAACCAGGACGCAGACCAGGACTAGAACCAGGACTAGGACTAGGACCAGGACTAGAACCAGGACCAGGACTAGAACGAGGACCAGGACAGGACCAGGACTGGAACCTGGACCGGACTAGAACCAGGACCAGGACCAGGACCAGGACTGGAACCAGGACTTGGACCGCGGACCTGGACCAGGACTAGAACCAGGACTGGGACCAGGACCAGGACCAGGACTAGAACCAGGACCAGGACCAGGACCAGGACCAGAACTGGAACCAAACCCAGGACTAGAACCAAACCCAGGACAAGGACAAAAACCAGGACCAGAGCCAAACCCAGGACAGGAAAAACCAGGGCTAGCACAATCCAGGACCAGGACTAGAACCAAAACAGGACCAGGACTAGAACCAAACCCAGGACTTGAACAAAACGGACTATAACCAGGACAAGGACTAGGACCAAACAAGGACCAGGACTAGACCAAACCCATTGCTAGAACCAAACTCAGGGCAAGGACAAAACCAGGAACAGGACTAAAACTGAATGCAGTAGCAGTAGCATTAGCATAGCAGTGGCAGTAGCAGTGGCAGTGGCAGTAGCATTAGCATTAGCATTAGCATTAGCATTAGCAGTGCAGTAGCATTACAAGCATAAGCAGTAGCAGTGGCAGTGCATTAGCAGTAGCAGTGGCAGTAGGCAGTAGCATTAGCATTAGCATTAGCATTAGCATTAGCAGTGGCAGTAGCAATTAGCATTAGCAGTTAGCAGCAGTAGCAGTGGCAGTAGCATTAGCAGTAGCAGTGGCAGTAGCAGTAGCAGTGGCAGTAGCATTAGCATTAGCAGTGGCAGTAGCAGTGGCAGTAGCAACAGTGGCAGTAGCATTAGCATTAGCAGTAGCAGTGGGAGTAGCAGTAGCATTAGCATTAGCAGTAGCAGTGGCAGTAGCATTAGCATTAGCATTAGAAGCATTAGTAAGCATTAGCTTTAGCAGTAGCAGTAGCATTAGCATTAGCAGTAGCATTAGCAGTAGCAGTGGCAGTAACATTAGGGACGACATTGATGTTGTGCGTGTCAGCGTGCTGCTGTGCGTCTCAGTGTGCCGTTGTGTGAGTGTGCCGTTGTGTGTGTGCGGTGTGAGTGTGTGGTGTGTGTGCGGTGTGCGGTGTGCGTGTGTTGCGGTGCCGTGCGTCACCTGTCGAGCATCTTGGTGGTGGCTCTCTCCAGCTTCTCCAGGATCTGCAGCAGTTGCGCGTCGTCGTCACAGAGTCCGCCCCAGCCCAGGACCCGCGCCAGGTCGTTCCCCGTGCCCAGCGGCAGCACGCCCAACTGGCACTGGGACACAAGAGGGCGGCGCAGGGTCAAACGCGTGAGGCACAGCGTGACGAGAAACATGCCAGTCGCCATGGAGACCGGCTCAGTTTAAAGTCAGCATGACAGTTTGAACTACACATTTGACCAAAACACGATTATATTTCAGATTTGACTCAACATTTTGCCCGTTTGTCCCAGTTTGACAAATATGACACAGGCAGAGGTCATTCCACAGCTGTTACCTAGCAACCAGACTGTAAACAAGAGCTCAAATCCACATAACTGACACAACAGTTCTGATAATACCATAGAACACCTTTATTTAGTCCAACGACGGTTTAAATTGTCAGTTAGTGATGTCAGTTACATGCATAATTTACTTTTTGACCCTCTAAATTTGAATTTAACAACATAAAAGGTGCTCTCACATGTTTGTATTGAGGAGTTTTGGCCCAGTACTGTTTTTTTGTTGTTATTATTATTATTATTATTATTATTATTATATTATTTATTTTTATTTTTAGTCAAATTTAAAGAAATAAATGAAATAAATTATATGTTAAACAACAGGCGAAAAAGAAAACAGCAATAATAATTATTTTTATAAAGGTCAATGTATATATTTAACTCTATTAAAATAAAGGTTGAATCTAGTTTTTTTCTCTCTTTTTTTAAAGATAATTTTGTTTTACGACTATGAAATGTGGTTAATATCATTATTGTTTGACATCAGACAGGCTATCGTCTTGTTTACCGTGGAGACATGTTTTTGTTTCGGCCCAGTGGTTGCCAGGTAATGTCTTAGTGTGATGTCATCAATTACAAACAGGAAGTAAAATGATAAGAAATTGCTATTCTGGGATAAAACGTACATCATCGTTTTGCCAAATGTAAAATGCTTTAGTCCAGCGGGTTCGACCTGTCAAGAGTGTCTCAGGCTCCAGTGTCACGGCGCCTTGACTTAATTACGCTAACGAGCCGCGGTAAATGTAATCACGGCCTTTAACGAGCCAGAGCAATGACAGGATGATCACTTTTGACGCGCCGATTCCATTTAACGCAGCGTTTGTCGTTATGTTCAACGACACGATGTTCACTGCGCGGGAGAGCGGGAAGAAAAGGCACACCGTGTAACTTTTCTCAGACGCTATCGGTTTGTAGGAGCTAATCGTTATCTAAAGCGTGGATAATCGTGATGATTCAGCTCACAATTTAAGTTCAGTTCAAACTATTCTCCACAAAAAAAGCAAAACTACGCATAAATTATGTTTTTTTAATCCGTCTGTTTGTGTGACAATATTGTTACGTTTTCATCCAGAAAGTGTGTAATCGTCTCGAATAAAAGGTGGAAATGTGGCGCCTGAAGCGTTCCAATGAGAGAATATTTATGTATAACGCGTGGTTTTGATGGAGAATCACAATTTTTTCATGTATTTTTACATTTTGATTGAATAATGTGATAAAAAAGTCTGTCTGTTTGTGTTTTAGAGTCTGTTTACTGTTGGTGAAAGATGATAAGTCAGTCAATTTTTTTTCTGATTAGTCGTTGCAGCTTTATCATCTCCATGGAGACCAGCAGGTGGCGCCATCAGGTCGACTCACAAGTCAGCGCTCAGGTTTTTGTTTTAGCCTATATAAACACTTATGGTGCTTTTAAAGAAGATCTATCCTGGCCCTTCAGGATATCTTTTATTCATCATTATTATTATTATTATTATTATTATTATTATTATTATTATTATTATTAATATGCATTTTACTTTTGGTACTCTTTATATTTGATTTTATTCATTTATTATTTTTTCTGCATTTTACTTTTGGTACTCTATATTTATTTGATGTATCTAACTTAGAGCTATAAATATTCGATATTTTTCTTGTTCTGGTTGATTTCTTGTTCTAGTTCCATTTGGTGTCTTTGAGAGCTAAAAGTTTATTGTTTTGTAATGATATTCTGCGTCTTGTCCGGATTGTACACAACATTCCAGGCAAAACGATAACATCTCCATGGAGACGACAAGCACATGTACATTCACGCCACCGACTGTAGCGTCTGAGTGAAACAAGGAGTCAGCAAAACTCTTATAAAAACATATTTCTGTGATAAATATTGGTCAAATACGTCTGATTTTCACATATTTACGAACTAATAATCCCCACAAGTCATGGTTTTCACATCAAACCTACAAACGGACTGGGTTATTCAACGTTTTGCCTGCGATGGTGCTGTCAAGCTAAAGTTAGCGGCTAACGTTAGCGACTCTGCGGCTAACGGAGTGTTTTGTTCACGTTCTCGAGTCGCAGAGCTTCGTTTTAACGGCTCTCCTGCTTCATCCAGTCGTGTCCAGTTAAAGACCGATCGCCGTTGCATTGTGGGAAATTGTGTGTGTGTGTGTGTGTGTGTGTGTGTCTCTGACCTGTTTGTGGAGGTTGAGTTTGTCGAGTTCAGACAGGACCCAGCCCACGCTCCCGTCGCCGCCACAAACCAGGATCCTGAACGTCACGAACTTCTGGAACAAGCGAAGGCTACGGCGAGAAAAGAAGAGAACGGAATGACGTTTTCTCTGAGTGTCTGCGTTCAGGCGTCAAAACGGAAAAGCTATGAGCGATGCGTAACAGTGTGACTGTAACGACTCAAGTCAGAACAATAAACCAGAGGAGGAGCTCAAATCCACCAAAATATGGATCTAATTCAGTGTAAATACATCTGTAAGTTATAAATCAACGTTTAAAATGAGAACTTTTGCTTTTGTCGGCATTAGCTTGTGTAGACGTTAGCAACATTAGCTCCGTGTAGACGGTAGCAACATTAGCTCTGTGTAGACGGTAGCAACATTAGCTCGTGTAACGGTAGCAACATTAGCTCCGTGTAGACGGTAGCAACATTAGCTCCATTAGACGTCAGCAACATTAGCTTGTAGACCTTAGGTAGCAACAGCAACATTAGCTCCGTGTAGACGGTAGCAACATTAGCTCCATGTAGACGTAGCAACATTAGCTTGTGTAGACCTTAGCAACATTAGCTCCGTGTAGACGTTAGCAACATTAGCTTGTGTAGATATTGCAAATTAGCTCCATGTAGAGTTAGCAACATTAGCTCCGTGTAGACGTTAGCAACATTAGCTTGTGAGCTTAGACGTGTTAGACGTTACAATTAGCTTGTGTAGACGTTAGCAACATTAGCTCGTGTAGACGTTAGCAACATTAGCTTATGTGTAAAACACTATATTTGTGTTTAAGACTGAATTAAATCAAATAGAAAATCAGAATTGATCAATATGAGGCAAAGAAAACAAAAGTGATAAATGTTTTGTCATATGGGCTAGGCTAGATATAATAATGTTCAGAAAATAATACAAATAATAATAATAATAATAATAATAATTGTGATGATGATGATGATGATGATGATGATAATAATAATAATAATAATAATAATAATTGTGATGATGATAATAATAATAATATGATATAAATAATAATAATATATAATATGTGATGATGATATATAATATAATAATAATATAATAATAATAATAACATAATAATAATGATGTGAATAATAGTAATAATCTCTAATGAATAGAGAACTTGCCTATGAACACAATATGTATAGACACGTTTAATTAAAAATGACATTAAAATCGTTCTTGTTCTTGTTTTGTGGATTTTGTGCCTCGCCCGCCCCTAAACTGCAGATCTTTGTTTAATACTAAACAGAATAAAGTCCACCCGAGCTCCGGCCCGCCGTTCATCAGGTCGAACACTTGCGCCGGGTTCAGCAGCTGTTTGAACTTCCGGAGGAACTTGACCCCCTGATTGTCTCCGCTCTTGGAGTTGACCAGGACGAGCAGAGGACTGGAGCAGGACAGGACGCCGACCGCGCGTTCCAAAAACCTGAGAGAACGTTCAACATTACAGAACCAGATGCACCAACGCGTTCAGCGAGCGGCGTTTGGAACAGAAGCGCAAACAGGCCCTGGAACGCCACCCACCAATGGGAATCGAACAATTGGGCTAAGGTTAAGTATCGGCACGGAAACAGAACAGGAAACCAAACACGACCTGAACATTTAAGAAACAAGAGAGAAAATGAAATTGTGTTTTTTAAGATTCTTCTTGAAAGTGCTGACTGGTGGCCCAGTGGCTAAGGCAGCAGCACATATGCCAGAGGTTAACACTTAAAGACTTCTTATTTATTTGTTTGTTTGTTTGTTGATCCCCATTGTTCCTTGAGTCCAGTAAGAGCGCAAACAGTCCAACACCCGGACAGAACAGAGAGAACAGACAGAACAGACAGAACAGACAGAACAGACAGAACAGAACAGACAGAACAGAACAGAACAGAACAGAACAGACAACAGAACAGAACAGAACAGACAGAACAGAACAGAACAGACAGAACAGAACAGAACAACAGAACAGAACAGACAGAACAGACACAGAACAGAAGAACAGACAGACAGACAGAAGACAACAGACAAACAGAACAGAACAGACAGAACAGAACAGACGACAGAGGACAGACAGAACAGACAGAGACAGAACAGAACAGACAGAAAGACACAGACAGAACAGACAGAACAGACAGAACAGACAGAAAGACAGACAGAACAGAACAGACAGAACAGACAGACAGAACAGAAGAACAGAACAGACAGAAGAACAGACAGAACAGACAGACAGAAACAGAGGAACAGACAGAACAGACAGAACGACAGAACAGAACAGACAGAACAGAACAGACAGAACAGACGAACAGACAGAACAGAAAGAAAGACAGAACAGAACACAGAAAGAAAGACAGAACAGACAGACAGAACAGACAGACAGAAAGACAACAGACAGAAACAGAACAGAACGAAGAACAGAACAGACAGAACAGACAGAACAGAACAGAACAGACAAACAGACAGACAGACAGAACAGACAGAACAGACAGAACAGACAGAACAGACAGACAGAAAGACAGAACAGAACAGAACAGACAGAACAGAACAGACAGAACACACAGAACAGAAGAACAGACAGAACAGACAGACAGAACAGACAGAACAGACAGAACAGACAGACAGAACAGACAGAACAGACAGAACAGCAACAGAACAGAAGAACAGACAAGAAGAACAGACAGAACAGACAGAACAGAACAGAACAGAACAGAATCGAACAGACAGAATAGAACAGACAGAACAGAACAGACAGAACAGAACAGAACAGACAGAACAGACAGAACAGACAGAACAGACAGACAGACAGACACAGACAGAACAGAACAGACAGAACAGACAGAACAGAACAGACAGAAAGACAGAACAGACAGAACAGAACAGAACAGAACAGAACAACGACAGAACAGACAGAACAGAACAGAAGAACAGAAGAACAGAAGAACAGACAGAACAGAACAGAACAGAAAGACAACAGACAGACAGACAGAGAACAGACAGAACAGACAGAACAGACAGAACAGAAGAGACAGAACAGAACAGAACAGAACAGAACAGACAGACAGACAGACAGAACAGAAGAACAGAACAGACAGACAGACAGACAGAAAACAGACAGACAGACAGAACAGAACAGACAGAAAGAACAGACCGCGTGCCGCTCACCGTCTGAGTCGATGCTGTTCAGAGCCGTGGGGGCGATGATGGACACTCGACACTGACCCAGAGGACACACTTTCCCCAGCTGCTCTTTACAGCTGTTATGGACCTGCAGTGACACACACAGGTTCATCTGGACAACGCCTTTGGAACCGAGACGTTTCGACTGCATCCTCAAGTCATTTTCAATCTAAAGTGACTAAACACAGAAGCTGTAAATGTATGCAGTCTCTGAGCGAGACTGGCCCTGCCCTAAAGGAGGAGTTAAACCTGTATTTGTTTCCTGAAGGGCCCAGGTTTGAGTCGCTCTCACCCATGACAACATTAGCGCCGTACAGATGCTAGCAATATTAGCTCTAGGCAGATGTCAGCAATATTAGCTTCACCTTGACGTTAGCAACATTAGCCCTGCGTAGACGTCAGCCAATATTAGCTTCACCTTGACGTTAGCAACATTAGCCCTGCGTAGACGTCAGCAATATTAGCTTCACCTTGACGTTAGCAACATTAGCCCTGCGTAGACGTCAGCAATATTAGCTTCACCTTGACGTTAGCAACATTAGCCCGCGTAGACGTCAGCATATTAGCTCCACGTAGACGTTAGCAACATTAGGCTCGTGGGAGCAACATTAGCATTATACAAACATTATAACATTAGTCATGAATTCAGAATTGTGGATCTGTCCGTTGCCATGGACACCGGCGCGGTCCGCTCTTATCTCTCGCCGCACGTTCCAGACATGCCGGGCGCGGCCTGAGGTCTCGGATGCGACGCTTTCACTTACGATGGCTTTGCACCAGAGGCAGCGCCAGTCCTGCAGCCGCCGGACGCTGCCGCAGTTCCTGTCGCACACCACGCACTTGGCACTGACCGGCAGGTTTCCCTCCAGCCACTGGTGAGGCATGGACACCTGCACACGAACACAAGCGATGGTTGAAGTCCGTGCGACAGATTAAACACACATTTCACTCAAACGCACTGAACACAATTCTATTTCAGATTCCACTCAATATTTGGCCCGTTTGACCCCAGTTTGAACCGTTTGTGTAAAGTTTTTATAGCTGTACTTCCTGGTTGGACGCGAGCACAAATATGACATAGTTAGAGGCGATTCCACGGCTGTTACCTAGCAACCAGACTGTAAACAAGAGCCCAAACAGACATAAACAACACAACAGTTCTGATCTGACACAATAACACCACATAGAACACCTTTATTTAGTCCAACGACGGTTTAAACTGTCAGTTAGTGTGTCAGTTACGTGTCAACTGTCTCTGTGTCGCACGCTGATGACATCACAGAGGGAGTCAGCTCCACTTCCTGTCATTTTAGACCGTTTATTTTTTAACCTTTCTTCACAAACTGCAAACTTAACGGTGATACGCTCTACAGCTAAAATCAAACTATGAACTTTCCCCACTAGAGTAAAGAAAAGGCGCACACGATAAGCCCCAAACACGTCTGGCTTTGGGCACAACACTCGGGCCAAACTCTATTTCAGCTCAATATATAAAAATAACTCCAACTCAACGTCAGAACCGCCGGACTTTGACTTGAAATTCACTGGACTGAAGTCATATTTTAGTTTTATCTCGCAGTTTTATTTTCGTGAGTGAAGTCGAATCGTCTCACCCCGTCCTCGTCCTCGATGATGTCGTTTCCTATGGAGGCCAGCGTGGTCCATTTGCAGTTGTTCGTGGAGCGGACGGCACAACGTTTATGCGCTTTGAACTTACACACTGGAAAAACAAAAGAAACCATGTAGTTACTGGGCTTAAACACACGGACAACATCAGACAGATACAAAAGCACAAAGTACATTCGAGAATTAACGGTGCGTTCCGCAAGGTTCTGTTTTGGGCCCTTAATTATGGCGCCGTTATTCGACCACAGATTTCTTTCAAAACAGTTTCTCAGTCGTCGTTTTCGGACCCGTGCGTGAACGCGCGCGCACGTGTGAGGCCAAGGACGTTGCGGCGTGCGTTGTGCAACTTTCCGACGCCGTGGTGTGTCAGAGTTCTTCAGAAACACGAACCGCCCTGCGATAAAAGGGCTGTAAACCTGTTCTAATCTAATCTGAGGCTGCGACGGACCAGAGCTGCCACTGGAGTCGGAACTTGTGCAATGTGAATCACTGTGAGTCAAGAGCGCGCACTGTGACCCTCGTGTCAAAGTCAAATATGGTGCAAAGTGTGAGTCTGAGTCAGTTATTGAACACTTATCTGCAGGATTAGCGCTGCAGTTCACAATCTTTTGGATCTGGAGTACTTCCTAAACCATTTACGTAGTTAATCGACTCAAACGATTGCACGTTGAGGCTGTTTAAATACATTTTTAACCAAATATATGTTGGCTGAAGACGCCTGGATCGAGAATATTTACGGATAAAGTGTATTGTTAATCAAAATCGCACACTGTTTGTGCGTTTTTGACCTTTTCCGTTTGATAACGCTGCCGTTTTTTGTTCTAAAACGACTTTTGAGAGGCGGTTTAGTCCAGAAAACGATGACGATTATGTTAATACACGACTAGTCACGATTTTTCCCGATTAATCGCTCCAGCCCCGATTATTATTATCACTATTTTGTTTTGTTTTTTCACGTCCAAAATTCTCTAAAATGTTCTCTCTTTCACTACAAAGAACCTGTCTAACTGTTTTATAATAACTACACCTTAATAAAGCATGAACAAAGACTTCAGTGGTAATGAACAAACATTGTTCAGGCTTAGTAACGACTTCATTGAAACACGAAGCCTTTATGAAGTTGTTACTGAGCCTGAATCATTCTTTTTCAACTATTTGGTCACTTTGCTCACCAGAGACAATGCAGTTATTCTGAAAGTGTGTTTCCTTTACTTTTTCTGGTGCGTTTGTTTGTTTATTACATGTTTTCAGAGTAACGTGACTTTGAGCTGAGATTATATTATAGATTTGATGTTTTTTTATGATTAGAAAAGGAGAAATTACAAATTTGAAGCCTAAACACAACAAAAACCACAATGTTTTCCTTTGATTTTCAGTTAAGTAACTGTCCCTCAATGCAGTTACTCAAATAAAGTATTCTGAATGCGTAGTTTCTTTACTTTTTGTGGTGCGTTTGTTTGTTAATCCGCTCATTTTCCAGCAGTGTGCCTTGAATCATCATTGAATCATTTATCACTTTGGAGTGTTCTGAACTTGCTAAAAAAAAGTAAAGCAAAACAATCAGCAAAGCCAAATTTACAGAACGGACATCATTCGCCACATGATATACCACAGTTTTTTTTAAATAAAACGTCTGATTGTGTAATGTTTTTGTTTTTGGTGAACTTTCAACCGCAAACGTGTGCCGCGACTCAAAAACAGAGGTTGAAAAACCCTTTAAAAACGCGAGATCACCAGTTAAACCCCGTGGTTTTCTTGGCGTGATGCGAGGCGTTACCTTCGCAGGAGAGTCCGTGGGACGTGACCCCGGGCAGCGCCTCCCTGCACACGTTACAGAAGCTGGGCCGGGCGTGCGAGCAGGCGTACCAGTTGTGCATCCCGCTGAAGTGCTCCATGTTGAACTGACTGGCCTGAGCGAGGACAGAGAGAAGGGGGGGTTTATTTTCTTCTATTTGACTTTAAAGGACACATTTGATGCACAATTCACATTTTTCATTTCTTTTAACCATGTTCTAAATAGATATGTCAAGATCAGGGCTGCAAACTGGGGGGAAATTCACAAAATTCACTCGGAAATAATTATAATTAAAAAAATAAAAGTAAAAAAATATGTATAAAACATCATATTTTTGCAGATTTCTTTTTTGCTTAGTCTTTTTTTTGAAGTTCTTACTTATTGGAACACTTAAACATGTAATTATACAGTTAATATGATAGTTTATTCCCATTAATTCCTGATAATTCCCATAACATTGGACTAAATGGGACTTGACAATTGGACTTACTGTGCCTTCATTTTATTTATCATTATTTATTTTTCTAATATTATGTCATAATAATAACAATAATAATAATAATATTTGTTGATATTATTACTATTACTATTATTATTATTATTATTATTATTATTATTATTATTATTATTATTATTATTATTATTATTTTATTTTTATTTGTATTTTATTATTTAAAAAAAAAAAATCTATCTTTTTGTCTAGCCCAGTTTCTTGTTTTTTTTATTGTATATATACTCCAAAATAAATAAATAAATAAAAAATGGAAAGATTAGTCGGTAAATCAAATTCAGGTCACAAACGCTATAATCGCAAGGACTAAAAACAAAAAACAGTGAAGATTTCAGAAGCATTTCCATTCAGTCTGTGCAAAAAGAAGTTCACATAAATGTACAGTGCTTTTTATGTCAAAGCAACTTCATAAATCTGCACAACAAAAAAGAAATGTACAAAATAACGAAGAGTTTGTCACGACTAAATCTTTCACGATGGTTCAGAACATGGACCAGCTGCAAACACAATGACGCGCATGACCTTTTGTATGTCACATTCAGGGCGCATCCTTAGACTTTTCCAGAACAAACCCGCTCCAGACGCCACCGAACACTGGCCCTTTCACCGCGCCGCGGGAGTCAAGCGCGGAGACGAGCCAACAGGGGCGCATTATGGGACGCGACGGCGACTTGTACGTATTCAGAGCCGGGGCCGGAGGGACAGAGCGTGACACGGCGGAGACGTTCGGACCTGGAACGGACGGGTCTTCGCGCCGTCGCTCCGGTCAGTTAAAAAAAAAACACGCGCGTTCAGTATCTTCTGCGCGGAAACGAAATGCGGCTCGTTCTGCATCCGAACCTTTCAAACAGTGTCACAAAACATCACGGATAAAGCGTGCTCGGCGTATACGTTCTATATACGTCATTCATGAGACGAATATACACGTGTACTTTATGGTAGGTTTGTCAAGGGCCAGATTTTTCACACGCCATTTTAACTACATTTTGGGGCCAATTTTGGGTCGTACAAAATATCCCCAAAGCTGCTTTAATACATTTAGTTTATACATTACAATAACTTCAGATAGATTAGATTTGTTGTGAGAAATGACACACAAAATGCTTCGCAAACAGCTTGGCAAAACTGCCCACCCAGCACTGAACCAGAATTAAATTAGGACTAGACTAGTACCAACCAGGTCTGAACCAGGACTAACCCGGAATCAAAACGGGTCCAAACAGAATGAAACAAGAACTAAACCAAGACCAAACCAGGTATAAACTACAGATTTTTTTGTTGCTGTGATATTTGGAAAATGGGTGGTGGGCCGGATTAAATCGCTCGGAGGGCCTGATTTGGCCCCCGTGCCTTATGTTGAATAGCCCTGCACTATATCGTCGTGATTTTTTGTCCGTCCGCTTTTCGGTTCATTCTCATTTAATTCTGCCGTTTTCCACCACGGCTGAAGCTAACGCCAACGATGTGCACGAGGTGGGCGGGACAGGCGCTCGTCACGCCCACATCGTGTACAACACGTAAAGAGTTTAAAGATCTTAAAGAGCTTAAAAGAGCCTTACGCACAAAACACAACCAGTCAACGGTTTGGACACGCCTTCAGTTCACTGCTTTTTTTCTTTACATTTACTCCTTTTTACGCTGTAGATACTCAAAACATCAGATAATGTATAAAGCTAGATTATGCTACAGCCGTTACCTAGCAACCAGACTGTAAACAAGAGCCCAAATCCACATAAATGACACAGCGGTTCTGATCTGACACACAATAACACCATAGAACACCTTTATTTAGTCCGACGACGGTTTAAACTGTCAGTTAAGTGTCGCACGCTGATGACATCACAGAGGGATTCAGCTCCACTTCCTGTCATTTGGAACTCTTTATTTTTCTACATGTCTTCACAAACTGCAACTTGACAGAAGTAAAACTGCGATGAACATTTTTTACCACAGGTTCTACACCGCCGAACGGAGTCAGAATTAGACCAACAGGAGAAGCGTCACGTGGACTTTAAAAACGTGCAGGACACAACTCATGTTCAACCCCTCACAGCTCCACACGTGTCACTTTCCTGACGCGTTCTGAACATCCTAAATATTCACCACCGTGAGTTTATTTAAGCACTTTTCACAACTTTCTGAGCTAGTTTTTCTGTCCCGAGTAAAGCTAGCACACATTAGCATGCTAACGGCGCACTTCCTGCTCCTCAGAGAATAACAACAACAACAACAACTTTATATTTAGACACAGAGAAAGTTCTGTGGTCTCATTTTCACCTGAACAGAAGCTTTTACAATAAATCTGTGCCGGAGCAAAACAGATTTGACTTTATTTCAGGCAAAAACATGGCGCACATGAACTGCTTCTGTTTTTCATGTCTCAAAACAGTATAAATCAGGTCCAGCGCCTTGAAATAAATCTTAAATGTTTAAAATATTTCAGATTCCTATTCATTTGTTGACGTCGCTGAGAACCCTCGTCCTTCATGGTTTTCACTGCAGAATCTAAACTCTAAAACATGATTAGAGCTTCACTTTTTTGTGATGCTAACGGCGCTAACGTCTAACGACACACTTCCATTTGATTTGTGATCGTTTTTAATGCTGAGAATCTACAACGTAAATGGTAAAAATGAAGAATTGCGTCCAAACTTCTTGACTGATATTTACATATTATTCACGTGTTATATATTCTATACCACAATGCCCACAGGCTACTACAAATATATAAAAGATATCAGTTAGCGTTCACTATTGTTGTTGTTGTTGTTCACTCTTTATGGACATTATAAGGCCAGTAACTGTTACTCGATACTCAGGAAAATCTTCTTTGTTCACAAAACATAAGATTAAAAGCAGCATTTATTTGTTTTAATGAGAAAATATACAATTCACGTCGTTAATTCACTCGTAAATAAATCGTAGCTGAGTTGAAACAGAAAACTGGAATTCAAACTATGTCCAGATCAAAAGGTAACAAAGGCGAAACAATTAGGACAAATTTAAAGATCTACATAAAACAAAACTCAAGCTAATTTGTTTGTGCTGAGTCGCCGCGGCGATAGAAGCAGAGCGGGACAAACCTCGTACGTTTCCCACTTCTGCACAGACTTGAGCGCGCCGATCCAGTCCTCCATCTCCTTCCTGCTCTCGGCGCACAGCATCAGTTTGCGGAAAGGCGTGATCACCTACGAAACGCCGCAAGAGAGACATTCAGCAATCAGCTTCACACAGCACAGGAAGAGGGCAGTATAGTTAACGTTTGGACTTGTCAATAACTGCTATAATATATAACAATTACGATATCGACGTCAATAAATGAGAATCAAACTTTCTGAATAAGAATGTGAAGCTAATATATCAAATTGAAATGACTTATTTTTGCTTGTGATGATATTGTGAGCTGAAGACCATTCTTGGTTTGAACATTATTTAAAACACGTCAGTCTACATGGCGTTAATTTTTGTTTGCGGAGAATTAACGGTGGTGTTCCACAAGGCTCTGTTTTGGGCCCTTAAGTATTGTTGTATCTTAATGTGTTTTGGTGTTTGATGTTGACATTAATGTAAGGCACAATACGCTGGAGCTTCACACGCACCTGGCCATGGACTAATTATTATTATTATTTTTTTATTTGTTGCATAAAATATTGAGTTGTCCAATTGACCAAAAGACAAAACAAAAAAGAAAAATGAAATGAATAGTGAGGATTATAGAGTAACTTTGACATCACACCATCAAACAATATAAAATCAGAGACTGTATTTTTACTAACTTAGTAAATATTCGACATATTTAAATGAAATTGTGTGAAAAAAACCACACAATACGTTCTGTTTGAAGTCATTAACGTGATTGTACAATTTTTTAAGGTACGTGATACGTTTAGCCCCAGCACAGTTATACTGCACAAGCAACTATTAGGGTCAAAATGAGACCGCTGTGTGCTGCCCGCATCTAATTATGAAGCGTTTTCAATCGTCCGAGGACCAGGAAGTTCACTGTTAGCACGCTAGTTGTTGTTAGCTTTCCCTTGACGGCATTACTCTGCTTTGTTCTCCGACAGTGGTAATAAAAAGCGCTTATACACTCATGCGCATCGTGGATAAATACGCTGCGTGGAATGCGTTTAGAAAGTGAGGAATAAGTTTGTACCTCTGTAAACTGTTTTTTCATGTTTTTAAGGACGCTAAAAATCACGTACAGGCGCCTTTAAAAAGAGAGAGTCGTGTGCTAACAATGGCTGGTGGCGTTCGCATGACTCGTCGCCTTGGCATTATAATGCTGACACGTTCCCCTCTGCGTGAAGGTTATTTAAAAGGACTAAACGGCTCGCTTGACTCCGCTAAGCGCTGCTTATCCGCCGTCTTCAGATTGAGCGGCTGCACTTTGGTCTGATCTAATCTACGGTCGCGGTTACGCAGGTGATTTGAAGTACGAAGGAACTCGAAGTTGTTACGCAGGTTTTTCTTGTCTCGGAACCGCTTTACAATAACTACACCTTAATTAAAAGACTCTCTAATGGCTTTAATGCAGCTGTTGCTAAACGACTCACAAACATGGGGCCAAACAAGGGTCTTCGTACCGTGAAGCTGTTTGTTGATGTTCTTGGTGCTGGTCTCGGCCACGCTGGCGTCAGACAGGTCCACACTCGTCGAAAATCAGCGACTGCGAACACAAAACGACAACAAACACAACTTTACAGCAACACATTTATCATTTTCTCCGGTGACGAAAAACGTGGTGGTGAAATTTCTCGTTTTGTGGAGTTTAAAGTGTTTTGAGGATTAAAAGTGATGGAAAAAAGCTCTGAAAAAAAAAATATATTATCTGAATATTGTTATCCTGAAATTGCAAAGGTAAAATTGTGAATGCTCTGTGAAATTATCCACCAAGATACCTTTCATTTCCTTCTTTGAACGACATCAAATTGTTCCATTTTTAATTTTTACAGCTCTTTTTGCAGCATTTTTAAAAAATGAATAATAAGAATCAAAATATATTTCCCCGTCAAATGGGATCAATCTCAACTTTCTATTTATTTATTCTTTTCCTTTCAAAACCAAAACAAAAATGGCTTTCTGTATTGATTGATGTACATAAAGAGCATAGAATAAATAGAAATAAAAATGAATAGTAATAGAAGTGTTCAAATGAAAAAAAAAAAAAAAAAAAATGATTCTTTGTGTTTACAATATCTTCTACTTTAACTTTTCTTTTTTACTGATACTTCCTGCTTTTGTTATCATGTTCTTCCAAGTATCAATAAAAATAGTGAGATTTGCAGTCTTTGACTAGTGTGAAACGTCTCGTACCTTGCAGTCTTTGACTAGTGTGAAACGTCTCGTACTCAGTCTTTGGACGTAGTGTGAAACGTCTTACCTGCAGTCTTTGAGTAGTGTGAAACCGTCTCGTACCTGCAGTCTTTGGCGTATGTGGTGAAAGCTCTCGTACTGGCAGTCTTTGGCGTAGTGTGAAACGTCTCGTACCTTGCAGTCTTTGGCGTCTAGTGTAAAACGTCTCGTCACTTGCAGTCTTTGGCTAGTGTGAAACGTCTCGTCTTGCACTTGCGTCTCGTACAGCAGTGCTTTGGCTAGTGTGAAACGTCTCGTACCTTTGCAGTCTTTGGCGTAGTGTGAAACGTCTCGTACCTGGCAGTCTTTGGCTAGTGTGGAAACGTCTCGTACCTGGCAGTCTTTGGGCTAGTGTGATGAACGTCTCGTACCTGCAGTCTTTGGCTAGTTGCTAGTTCTTTGTAGTGTGAACTCCGTAATCGTCCTGGCAGGTCTATTGGTGCTAGTGGAAGTCTCGTACCTGGCAGTCTTTGGCTAGTGTGAAACGTCTCGTACTCGGCAGTCCTTGTCAGTGTGAAACGTTGGTATTGCAGTCTTTGGCGTAGTAGACGTCGTCCTCGCAGCTTGAAGTATCTCCTCTTCCATCTCTGAAAGGAGCTGGTCTGCTTCAGGAGGATTCCGCTCTTTCAAGCCGGCTTTTCTGTCGACAAAAAGACATCCCAATTTATCACCAAACGGGAGGGAAGCGCGCGAGTGTCAGCGCGGTGGAGTGTTCTGCGGCGGTGATGTGCTGTCTGCGGCGGTAGAGTGTCATGCGCCGTGAGTGTCCGCATGGTGTCGCGCTGAGTGTCTGCGCGGTTGTGTCTGCGGGTGAGTGTCTGCGCGGTGTCTGCGCGGTGAGTGTCTGCGCGGTGAGTGTCTGCGCAGTGAGTGTTCTGCGCGGCGAGTGTTTCCCGGGTGAGTGTGTCTGCGCGGTGAGTGTCTGCGCGGTGAGTGTCTGCGCGGTGAGTGTCGCGGTGAGTGTTGTTCCCGGTGAGTGTTTTCCCGGCAGGTGAGTGTCTCGCGGCGGTGAGTGTCTGCGCGGTGAGTGTCTGCGCGGTGAGTGTTCCCGGTGAGTGTCTGCGCGGTGAAGTGTTTCCCGGTGAGTGTCTGCGCGGTGAGTGTCTGCGGCGGTGAGTGTCTGAGCCGGTGAGTGTCTGCGCGGCGGTGGAGTGTCTGCGCGGTGAGTGTCTGCGGCGGTGAGTGTCTGCGCGGTGAGTTCCTGCGGCGGTGAGGTGTTTCCCTGTGAGTGTCCTGGCGGCGGAGTGATGTTCTGCGCGGTAGTGTCTGCGCGGTGAGTGTCTGCGCGGTGAGTTCTGCGCGGTGAAGTGTCTGCCGCGGCGTGAAGTGTTCGTGCGCGCGTGAGTGTCTGCGCGGGAGTGTCTGCGCGGTGAGTGTCTGCGCGGTGAGTGTCTGCGGGGCGGTGAGTGTGAGTTCCCCGGTGAGACGCTCTCATGAATCCGCACGAGGGAAATCCCACCATGAAACCGTTTGTTTAGTCTCATGTCATTCTTCCGGCGTGTAAAGAATGACATCGCCGCTGTCAGAATATTCAAAATGTGTCCTGAACTATTGCAATAAAGCGAAACAATTCAGATATTTTACTTATTTATTTATTTATTTTCTGGTTTATTTGAAAAGGGACAGAAACAAACAAACAACCAAATAATAAATGCAAAGCTGATTCTCTTATTTATTTATTCATTTATTTGTCTACTTATCTATTCATTTATTTATTGGTTTATTTGAAAAGGAACAGATACAAAAACAATGAGCTAATTCGCTTTTTTTACATTTTTTATTGATTTATTCTTTTTTTTTTATTAAATTTATTATTAGTTTATTTACTGGTTTATTTTATTTTATTGGATAGAAATAAACAACTCTGAACTAATGTGCCTTTTTCACTGGTTCCACTTTTCAGCACACGTTTGGCTAACTTAAAGGGCCCATGACAGGTTTTTATGACCTTCTAATTATGACTTCATTCGGTGCGTTTTTAAACCTGTCGTACGTATACATTATTAGTTTCACGCCGATCGAGTATGTATTTGTGGAGAAAACGTGGAAAAATCTGTGGGAAAATGACAGGAAGTGACATCACAGCAGGAACATTTCTCATTCTGTTCAGTTTATGCAGAATTTACACAAAATAAACAACTTTTTTGACTTTCTAAACGTGAATTCAACACAATAAAGTCGCTCTCATGTATTTTATGAAACGTGACATCGGATGAGTTTTGCCCCAGTGTTTTCTGGGTAATTTCTTATTGTGATGTCATCAATTACAAACAGGAAGTGACATTATAAACCTAAAAAAATGCGCTGATTCTAGGGATTTCTTTTAGAAACATTTGAAATATCTGAATCTTCACTGGCGTTTTAGTTCAGCGAGTCGTCCGACCTGTAGGGGGCGCTTTGAAGAACTGATTCCAATAAAGCAAAGTAGAAAAGTAACTGTGGTGTACTTTCTACTTTTACTTCAAACGACTGCGTAAAAAGCACTTTCTGTTTGGTTTACTGGGATTTTCTGACTGAACGTTTTGAGTTCGAGCTTTGAACAAACAAACAGGAAAAAGTGTTGAAAACTTTGAGGGATTCTCGACTAAAAGAAACCAGGACAATTCGAAAGAGCTCAATTTGCCCTTTTTCTCTCCTCCTCCTCCCTCTGTCTCCTCCTCTTCCCTGTCCTCCCTCTCCCTCCATCCTCCCTCCTCCTGCGTTCCTCCCTCCTCTTCCCTCCCCCTCCTCCTCCCTGCGTCTCCCCGCTCCTCCTTCCCTCCCTTCCCCTCCTTCGTCCTCCTCCCTCCCTCCTCCCTCCTCCTCCCCCTCCTCCTCCCTCCTCCCTCCTCCCTCCCTCCTCCCTCCCTCCCTACCCTCCTCCCCCCTCCCCCTCCCGTGCCTCTCTCATGCTGTGTTTGTTTGCACACCACAGCTCATCAGATTGATTGGCGCTTTCGGTTAATTACGGCGCGACACAGGAGAGTGAACGGGACGGCGTCGAGCTCGGCGGGCTCTGGAGCTCCTGGAGCTCTGAGCAGAAGCTTTGAGGAATTAAGAACGAAGACAAAAGAATGAGACAAAGAAAGAGGAGCAAAAAAGGCAAAAATGTTTAAGAAGCTGAGCGTTTAAAAAGGGCTTCAGAGAAAGAGAGGCAAGGACCTGTTTTTTCAGTCCTGGTCTAGACCTGTTTTAGACCTGTTTTAGTCATGTTTTAGTCCTGGTTTAGTCCATGTTTTAGTCCCGGTTTTTAGTGCAGGTGAAACAGGAAACAAACTCAAACATAAGAATCTCAGTGTGAAACTTCTGCTGTCGTTTGCTCTCGTAAATTGTAAGAAACAAATGTGTTAATACGTTTTTCTCATCACGTCACGTTTTCACACAGAAATGAGGCGTTTCCTGTGTGAAAACGGCCCAAATGTCACATATTTGGGCCGTTTAAATGTGAACAATGGACAGAGCAGGTTTAAATGTGTCTTCATTTGTTAGACACAAACACATTTACGTCAGTTTGTTCAGTTTGTGACTAAACTAGATCTGACTGAAAACTAGCGTAAACGTGACGATTTTGCCTCATTTTTTGGATTTGGATGCACAGTTTGGTGCGTGTTGGAGCCGGTTTAAGGCCTGATCTTTATGTTTCTGCGGGAGGAAAATGTCCCAGAGACATTTACGGATGAAGTGGAGTCAATGGAAGAAGGAAACCTCTTTAGAAGCTGATTGGACATGTCTGTTTCCACAAATGTTGGACCAAACGTCGCGTAAATGGAGCAGAATCGCTTCAAACAGTTCGATTTCACACTAAAGCTGCAACAAACATGATTTTGCTGATCCATTATTCTTTCCATCAATTGTTCAGAAGGCAAACGTCACGTGATGAAAAGGCTTGTACTCAATTTGACGCAGATGAAGCTGAAGTGACGCCGTTCGAGGACCTAGCGGAGCACGTTTACGGAGTGTTTTCATCAAATACACTGCAGTTACACATTTTACACGCCATTTTCACGGAATTACGGCTCAATAATTAGTCGACGATCATTTCAATAATGGATTAGTCGCGATTATGTGATTAATGTAGCGGATTAACTGAGCCAAACGCCTTTAAACGGTCCAAATCGAGCAACATTTTGACTGTTTTTTACTTGGGTTATAAAGGATTTCAATGGGCCGCAGCAGAAAGGAGGAGTCAGGATGATTCAGGTCACGACACAATGATCGTGAGACTCGTAGCAAGCAACAAACGCAGTCATTGCAATTCAGTATTTACGTATGAAGTACTTTTTATCCGACTGTTCAAGACCTTTTCCTTCAGAACGTTGGATTTCTTCAAAAGTGCAAAAAAAAACCATCGCGAATAATCCTAAAATCCGGGCGTTTCTTCTCACAACAATTGTAATTTAGCTGGAGATTTGGGCATTTTCATTTTTAAAATGTTCATGTTTTTTCCCCTTCGATTAAAACAAAAACAAAAAAAACAAACAAAAAAACCAACACGATGAAAGAGCGATTTTAAAAACAAAAATAAAAACAACAACAAAATAATTGAAAATAATAATAAATAATAAACAATTGAATTAAAACACTTTTGGTCCAAATTTGTCCATTTCCATATTATTATTATTCCACTTTTTCACTGGTAATTACGCACTTTACATGCATTCCCGTCGACCAATCGCAGCACAGGGAACATCTTCCATCAAACAAACATTTCTAAAGTCGACGACAGCTTGAAGAAACACCTGAAAAGTGACACAGTGCGTCTTTAAAGCATTCACATCCTCGCGAGCACAAACTGTCTCGTGCGTTACAATGAAAGGAGGAAGCAGGAAGTGGCTGCAGTGACCGCTCCGACGCTAAAAATAGACTTGGAGCGTCTAAATTTAACTTTGCGTCTCGTGAGCGAGTGAGAGGATGAGCAAACGGGTTCAATGTTCAACTACAGACGAGTCAAAGCGCCCCCTACAGGTCGGACGACTCGCTGAAGATAAATATTTTGCTAAAAACGATAAAAAATGTTATGAGAGAATAGCACATTTTTTAGGTTTATAATGTCACTTCCTGTTTGTAATCGATGACATCACACTGGGAATTTCCTCGGCAAACACTGGGCCAAAACTGTCACTTTTATTTGACAGATAAAAATACATATGCGTGACTTTATTTTGTTTAACTCATGTTTAGAGGGGCAAAAAAAGTAGTTTATGGAACTGTTTATGTTTATGTTTGACTGGAATGAAAAACGTCCCCAGTGTGATGTCACTTCCTGTCATTTTCTACAGATTTCTCTACCTTTTCTCCACAAATACCTGCTCAACAAGTACAAATACACCAAATAAAGTCCATGTTTGTAACTCGTGTAAAAAGCTAGAATTTGACATTTCAGCATCACAAATCAAGTTAAATCGAAATATTGTCAATTATGAATGAAAATGTTTGAAGTTTCTGCTTTTATTAAACAGGATTCACACGTAAATAAATGAAAAAAGGGTCTAATTACTTAAAAACACATGATTTCCATCTAAAGTGTCCATAAAAATAACATAAAATCAGCTCGTGAACGGGAGTGATGAGTGTTTCGACGTTTCAGCAGTTGTTTTCGCTCTTTACGACCGGACACTCGACTAAACCTTTGTAATCGTCGTAAAACCAGACGAATGACGCGCTGAATGTAAATGTGACTTTGCATGACGCTTCGGCACAAACAAATCCTGCCGCCGCGTTTGCATTTCCGACCGAGATTTTCGTTTGTCGTTCTCCTGCGGATCGGTCGCCGGGATCTAATCGAAGACGACCTTCACATTCGGCGCGAAGAGGACAAAACGTTTTTCGGAAGTCGCGATGAGACGTTTCTCGCAAATGTCGATTCAGTTTGAGTTTGTGTGATTAAAAGCAAATGTAAAAGGATTTCAATGGATTTGGACATTTTAATCAGTTGCATTTAACACACAAAAAAGGCACATTTCTTTCCCAAAGTTTGAACTTGGATCCAAAGCACAAGTTTGGTAGAAAATAAACAAACAAAAATGAACTGTTAATAAGTAAATGTAAAAAAAAAAGCATACAATCCACTGAACAACATAATTATAATGTTATAGTTTTTATTATTATTATTATTATTATTATCATTATTATTATTATTATTATTATCATCATTATTATTAATATTATTATTATTATTATTATTATTATTATTATTATACATCATTTTTTATTATGTTTTATAATTATTATTATGGTATTATTATTATTGTTGTTTTGTTGTTGTTGTTATTATTATTATTTCTATTATTATTATTATTATTATTATTATTATTATATATTTTTATGTTTTGTCTTTTTATTTTTTTTCTGAATTTAACCACACAAAACCAGAGTGCAATTAAACAAAACCAAGACAGTCAATAATAAAACAAAAATGTCAACAAAAACAAATGAGTTCATCTGGTCCGGAGTGAAATGGTTTAATTCACCATTTCATAATCAAAACGTATAAAACATGAATCGGTCTTTTGCACTTTTGAGGGACAAAACTGTGTATTTTAGTCGAATGAAATGTTCTTATTTGTTTTATATTGACGGAGTTTGAGGCGTTTGAAGAATGAAATGATGAATTTAACTGTAGACAACTTTCTCACACTTAAATCCAGCCTTAGTAAAGTTAAAGGCTTCATTCACAACTTATTCAGAATGAGTCAGGCTTTGCAATCATTTAATAATGAAGCCGTTGCTACGCCTGAATCACGTCTGATTCGTTCAGTTGAGGCCGATTGAGCTGAAGTTATGATAAAATGGCACCGAAATCACGTTCAGTGCGACGGAAGGTGCCGGCGTCTGCGGCACAAACACCACGCCACACGCTCCGTCCACCGCCGTCCCGCCGCCAAACGCAGCCGTCCCGTTTGCGCCGGACCCCGTTGCCCCCCCCCCCCGGGCCTCGCGCACTGACCTGGTCCGGGCTCGGGCTCTCGGGCGGCTCTTCCTCCACGTGCAGTTTGTCCAGCTGGTCCTCGTGGCTGAGCTTGGTCGAGCTGGAGCTGTCCCGCCCCGCGCCGCCGAAGAGCAGCAGTGGCGCCAGGCAACAAGCGCTGGCCTGGCACAACCCCGGCATTGTGTCTTTTGTCCGCTCCCTCCCCGGGGACGCTCCTCAGGCGGTCCCGAGATCCATTCCCTTTCTCCGTTCCGCGTCGGACGAGAAAGAAAAGCCTGAAACGCCACGCCTAACACGGCAGCCGGCAGCAGCAGCAGTTCCTCAAACAGTTGTGATCTTCGCTTCCTGCTCAGAGGCCGGCCCGGACAGGTAGCCGCGCCCGCCGCTCCAGGTAGACCCACCCCCACTCCAGGTAGCCCCGCCCACTCCCAGGCAAAAGTGTGACTCTGCAAACGCGGAGGTCTGCATTCTTTAGGAACTGGATCGGACTGAAAATCGGGCTAAAAACTCAAATTTGGCCTCATTTATTGGGCTTAAAAGTGTAATAAATGAGGCTCAGACTCTTGTACAGCTTGGTGTGTGTAGAAGCTGCTTCAAGGCCTCATCTTTATGTCTCTGTGGGAGGAAAATGTCCCAGAGAGATCTACGGACGAAGTGGATTCAATGGAAGAAGAAAACGTCTTTAAGATCAGATTTGACACTTTTGTTGATATCGAACTGACCAAAAAACAACTGCACAACAACACACACGTCTCTGCTGTCAAAGAGCATTTATTTCATCAGATTCACAATTTTTAAAAACTGACAAATTTCTCATTTACACATTTTTGAACCCTTGAAAACATATTTGTTGTAATCTACTTTGCATTCCAGTCGTATCGTCATAAACGTCTTATTCACTCTCTGTTTCTCAGTTTTCCCCCGTTTTCTTCACCAACTGTTCGAATCTTCCGTTTCAAGAAGGTTCAGGTTTGGAACGCTACGGAATCCATCACAAAAAAGAGGCGGCGTGCGGGGGCGTGCGGCCGCAGGCTGCACGCGCACGCCCCCGCACGGCTCTTCTTAACGGGGGCGGGCCGGCGTTTGGAGGAGAGGCGAGCCGGGGCCCCAAGGCTATTTTTAGACCAGAGACACAGGTTCGACTGGAAACGCTCTGGAAACACGCGCTCCGAGCCAGAGATCCGGGGAGATTTACAGAGTCTGCGAGGAAAACCCACGGCAACCAAAAGAACGCTCGCTTTTCACACACTTTGTCATCCAAAAGAACTGGAAGTGGAACTGTTGAGCTTGAACTGGGACGACTTTAACGCAACGGCAAAGGAACAAAGTGATGAAAAAGACGCTGCCATTGCCAAAGTTCATTATGTTTGGTAAAGGTTATTTAAAGGGCGTGTGGCAGGTTTTTACGATTGTCTAATTCTGACTTTATTTGGTGTATTTAAACCTATTATAAATATAAATGATGGTTTCGCGCCAATCGAGAGGCCGTTTGTGGAGAAAAGTCGAAAAAGCTGCATGGAATTATCACAGGAAGTGACATCACACCAGGAACACTCGCTCCATCTGAAGTTTATGCAGAATTAAACAAAACAAACCGCTTTTTTGACCCTCTAAACATTATTCCAACAAAATAAAAGCGCTCTCGTATATTTGTATTCGTCAAATCAGTTAAAAATAGTGGCATTAGACGAGTTTTGGCCGAGTGGTTTGCTGTGATGTCATCAGTTACAACCAGGAAGTAAAATGATAAACCTAAAAAAATGAAATGTGTATAGTTTTGATCCAAGTGTAAATTATATTTCAGGGAGTTCGACGCGTCAGAGGAACTTTAAAGGAGCTCCACAAACACTTTTCATGTTTTACACTCGTAAAGTTCCAGTTTTACAGTTTCTTTTAAAACCCCCAGAGAAAAGTCAGGAATGGTTTTCCGAACTCCTCGCACCAGTGAAGGTTTCAAATCTTGTGTTCATGTTTTTTATCCTTATATTCCTCATATCCTTTAGCGTTGGTTTTATTCACAAACAAAAATCACAGAATGGAATTATTGTTTTAAAGGAGCTGTATCAAAGTCAAAGTCAAAAATCGCATCGTTAGGTTTTCTATCAGAATACATCGTTTTGTTCTAAGATTTTTGCATTTAAAAAAAAATAAAAATTGGAATTTTTTTTGTAATAATTATTATTTAGATATTTTTTGTATTATTTTCCCTTATTTTTTGCTTTTTTATTTGTGCAAAGAATGTAATTTTGCTTTAAAAAACACAAGAAAAACAGAGATTAGAGACTGAAAAACAAACCTTTAGGCGTGAAACAGACACGAAGGTCCCAAGCCTGAATAAATGTGTGTTTGAAACTCACTCAGACGAAAGGCGGACAAAACCTCGGAACACAAAATACAGCATATAATCTACTTCGGGAAAATGTCAACGAATCATAATAAATCATAAAATAATAATAATAAATAATAATAAATCAATCAAAAAAAATAGAACGATAATAATAATAATAATAATAATAATAATAATAATGATGACAATAATAAAGAAAGACAACAATATAAAAAAATCTGAATAAATCATCACAAGTAATACAAAATCATAAAATATAATAATAATAAATAATAATTAAAAAAAAAAATTAAACAGTAATAATAATAATAATAATAATAATAATGATAATGATAATAATAATAATAATAATAATAATGATAATAATAATAATAAAGAAAGACAACAATATAAAAAAAATCAGAATAAATCATAATAAGTAATACAAAATCATCAAATATAATAATAAAACAAATCATAAGAAAAAAATAAACAAAACATCAAAAGTTGTAATACATAAATAAAACCATAATTTAAAAAGCATAATAATGAAAAACAAAAATAATACAAAAAAATCCTAATCATAAAAAGCAGAAGTTTCACATTGACATCTTTATGTTTCAGATGTTTCCTGTTTCACCTGCAGCGTCTCTCACAATTAAAGTTGTCATAATCCCTAAAGAATGTGTATTGTACATGTTTTAGTGAAAGGAGAAACCGGAGCAGCCGGAGGAACTGCCACTGCTCCGCTGCTCTTGGGCGCCCCCTGGTGGCCGCACACCATTGCCTCATCTCTCTGTTTAGATTTCAACAAGCAGAAACGAGACTGAATCCTCTCATCACTGGAGCGGGAGCGTCAAACTTTATCGCCTTTGTGCATGAATTATACAACGATCTCTGTAGGTGAAACAGGAAACAAACTCAATAACGTAAAGCTCTCAGTGTGAAACTTCTGCTGTCGTTTGCTCTCGTAAATGTAAGAAACAAATGTGTTACACGTTTTTCATCACGTCACGTTTTCACACAGAAATGAGGCGTTTCCTGTGTGAAAACGGCCCAAATGTCACATATTTGGGCCGTTTAAATGTGAACAAATGGACAGAGCAGGTTTAAAGTGTCTTCATTTTGGCCACATGTTAGACACAAACACATTTACAGAGCGGATTTTGGATTTATGATTTAGTTTGTGTCTAAACTAGATCTTTGATTTTTCTGTTTATGTCACAATGACTTTACTTTTGCGTTCAGACAGTTTTGATTTCATGAAGCTGCATCAGAATCAGAAAGAGAAACTTCACAAACTTTCTTCAGTGAAAAGGTGCAACATGAAACAACAATAAAATAAAATAAAATATAATATAATAATAATAATAATAATAATAATAATAATAATAATAATAATAATAATAATAATAATAATAATAATAATAATGCATGAATCAAACTAAATGAGATAAAAATAAACTTTTCACTGAATATATACATGCGATTGGACCAAAATGTATATAAGAATGGATGTAATTTCCCATTTGTTTGTTACGTGTCAATAATGGTTTATAGCGTCATGTTTCTTCTCACAACAAACACCAACATTTGATACTTTGACATCCCTAGATTCTTCTGATCAAACCCGAGACTTTCAGGCTGCGAGGCGATGCTCCCAAACCCGCTGTGCCACCGCATGCTAACGACTATGCTAATGGTCCGGGAGCAGCAGCTGTTTACTTCAGATTCGTGTGTAAACGAGGCGCACGAATCGCCCAGACGCTGAGCTCGGCCCTCGACCTCCACCTATTCGTGTTTTCTAATCGCCCTCGCCGCGTGGCAAACGAGCGTCCTTCTGCAAAGTCACACACACACACAGACACACAGACACACACAGAGACGGGGCGCAGTGCGGGGCGTCCACCAGCAGACGGCGCCGCGGAGAAGAAGCCGCGCGTGCGTGTGTGTGTGCGAGCGGTTTGCAAAGTCAAGGACGAGGAGGACGCGTTTGCAGCGATTTGTTCGAAACGCCGTCGGCTCGAGGGCTGTTTTTAGAGTGGGAGGAGACGAGTCGAGCCCGCGCGGCGCTGACGTGGGCAAGAGGGCCAAAAGGGCGCGATACCAACTCGTTTAAATGTGCCCGCAGCCTCATTCCTCCCACAGAGACATAAAGATCAGGCCTTAAAGCGGCTCCTACACACACCAAAGCTGTGCATCTAAATGAAAAAACGAGGCAAAATCGTCACGTTTACGCCAGTTTGCAGTCTGATCTAGTTTAGTCACTAAATAATAAATTTTTTGTGTCTAACATGTGGACAAACATTTAAACCTGCCCTGTCCATTACACAGTTAAATAAATACGTTTTGATTTCATTTCTTAACATAAAAAAGTCGTGTTTGTTACGTCTGGGAACATTGAGAGGGACGGACTTTCAGCAAACTGTTGGAGCCGAACAAACTCCCGACACTGCAGACGCCGTCACATAGAGCCAGGCATATGTGCTGTCCACTCAGCCACCCAGCAGCACTTTTTAAAGAATTTTCAACGTTTTAATTTGTTCACATCTGAATAAATGATTAGAAACGTCTCCTGGCGACGCAGGTTATGTTATATATTTTATTCGAGGTAACATGAAAACATGAATGTCTCGTTCTGCATATGATCGTCATGCAGCCAGTAATTGGAGTGCAGGTTGCCTACTATGTTATAAATTTTTATATAAAGATAACTTTTAATTTAGCATATTACTATTAAACGACGTAGCAAAACAACAGTCTTAAACGTGTCTAAATAACTAACTGTTCCACTGGGCAGCAGAATGATTAGAATTATTATAATATTCAAAATTTAATCTGAGCAAATGTATGTTTCCAACTCTCGCTTTTACTTTTGGTTTTAGATGATTCGATGGAAGCTTTAACATTTATTATATTCGACAAACCCATCTGTGACTCAAGATGCATCTGAATGTTACGTTTCTATAATAACTATTTGCCCTTTTCTTAAATGACCTTTATATTTATTGAGCGGGTGGAGAACTCTTTATTGTCAAATGGTTTTGGGATTGAATTGCTGCGACGATTGACGAATGCTTTTTAATGAATGACACTGACACTGAAATGTAAATGATGATGACTCTCGTGTTTTTCCCCTTCACCTCGACGACGGTGAGCTGGACCTCAGACATGGCCACCCTCATCATTACACCGGCACGCACACACGCACACACGCACGCACACACGCACACACGCACACACAATGTTCTCGGAGGATTCCCAGAGTAAGAACATGCAGAAATCTGAGCGTACATATTTGTTCTCTCGTCCTTCTTTTCTCTTTTCTCGCTTCTGTTTCGGGGCGACAGAGTAACACTTCTGTCTCCACTCGTCCAGCGGCGTTTGTCACATTCACAGCTCCGAAACGCCGACCTCCTCCCCTTCCTCCTCCTCCTCCTCCTCCACATTTCAGCCCACAGACTCTTTATGTTCGGATGAAAGCAGGGTTTTTCTCACACAATCCGAGCACCTGCCACTTTAGACTGACACTCAAAGGTCAGGGTCTGCCCCCACTGGTCACACTGGTCAACAAACACGGCCTACACTCTGGATCGGAGGCAAAAGTGAAGCGGGACGTGATGTTTGTATTGTTTTGTATTGTTTCATTTTTTATTCATTTATTTAGTTTATTGTTTTTATTATATTTATTGTATGTATTGTATTTATTATTGTTTTTATTTGTATGTATTGCTTTTATTGTATTTATTATTGTATTATTGTATTTTATTGTATTTTTTTATTTATTTATTTGTATTTAATTGTATTTTACTGTATTTATTTGTATTTATTGTATTTATTGTATTTTTATTGTATTTATTGTATTTATTGTATTTTACTGTATTTAATTGTATTTTATTGTATTTATTGTATTTTATTGTATTATTGTATTTATTGTATTTTATTGTTTATTGTATTTATTGTATTATTGTATTTTATTGTATTTATTGTATTTATTGTATTTATTGTATTTATTGTATTTTACTGTATTTATTGTATATATAGTATTTATTGTATTCTATTGTATTTATTGTATATATAGTATTTATTGTATTTATTGTATTTATTGTAATTTATTTGATTGTCATTGTATTTTATTGTATTTATCGTATTTATTGTTATTTTTAACATCGTGTTTTTTCCGCGTTCGTTTATTGAACAGGAGATTACGACGCACGCAAAATCCCTGTTTCTCATCTTTGCCGGACAAACACGCAATGGTTTTCCACTTTTCCCAAATTGAAGGCGCACAAACACAATCTGACGGACATTTCGAGTTTGGAAACGCAAAAAACAAAAAACAAATGTTTTGCTTCTTCGTCGTTCCAAAGACTAAAAAAAACACGAGCATTTCCATCTGACGCCGCGCTTCACTTCACGTCGCCGTTCGTTTTTACACAGTTAATCTCCCCGTTTATCGCCGCGACAGACGAACTGAGAGCGAAACGGAGGGAAACGCTCGTCTCCCGTGGCAACCCCACCACGGCACACTGCAAAAACCACACAGGCGCCTCTCCATTCAGCTCCTTCTTCGGCGAGTCTGCGTTTGGACTCGTTTTGAGGGCGTGAAACACTTCTTTAGAGGTTAATTCGCGCAAACGTGAAGCGGTTAATTTGGCGTAAACGTATGCAAACTGTAACTCTAAACTAAATGTAAAATAAGTCTCAGTTCTGTAGCTTCGGTCTGATTTAAAGTCCAGGTTTCAGGTGACGTTCGGCCTTAAAAAGATGAATCCACAAACGACAAACGTGGAAATAACTCACTTTTTATGATTTATTTCAACGCGTTTCAGTGTTTAAAGAACGTAAAACTACTTATTGTGAGTTGAAGTGTATTTGTCTTGTTGTGCTGCTAATTACGTTCCTCTTCACAAACGACTAATTATCAGAATCTAAACTAAAAGTGTGCCACAAAATCACGCCTAGTGCCAGTTTGTAATCGTAATCGACTGGACAAAAAAGCCTCGATCGAACGATCACGAAAAGACGTCGAAATCGAGTTTATTTGGGCGATTTCTTATTTCACGATCGGGTTCATGTCGGTCGGTGAAATCACGTGAAACGACACCTCGGACGTCTTCACATCGCGGCAGAAACCGGAGCCGCGTCGCCGCCTCGTCCCTCCGGAGGCGGCGGCTTCCGCGCCGGTGTCGGGTGAAAAACAATATCGCCGCCCTGGTGTCGAAACAAAGACACGGGCTGCGCGCGGCTCTCAGATTTCTGGGTCAAACTGCGGGTCCAAAACGCCCCGAGGATCGCGTCTCGCCGCGGCGGGTTTGGAGCGTCTCTGGGATTTTTCCATTCGCAGACAATGGACTCTATTTTTAGTGCGGGAAAAGGGTCAGAACCGTTCAGACCACTTTCCACACTGATGTGACCCACCCACTTTGGACCAACTGGGACGTTTTCTCTCTGGTCCTGTCCTGTGTTCTTGTATTTGTGTTATAGTGTTATAACATTTAGAATAAAAAAAAACCCTGATATATATATATTTAAAAAAATATATTTTTTTTATTATTATTATTTTTTTTCAATGCCTTATTTTTCCTAAATTCTTCTTTTCAATTCGACAACATTATTTTTTTCTCTGCTTCTGTCATGTTTTTATTTTATGTCATCATTTTCATTTACTTTTATGTATTTTTTGTCTGTTTTTGAGTTTGTTGGTTTCACAATTTTTTCGTAAGAACCAAAACAATCTAAATAATCGTGGCTATTTTAAAAGCAAAATGAAGTGGGTTTTAATTAAGTTATTTGTTTGATCTGTTTTTGTCCCATTGACTTTATTTTGTCGGTCAGAAAGGTCTGGGCCGCGGTAATCTGCTTTTTTGGCGGCTCATATTTGGACATGGAGGATTACGAACACGGAGCGTCTGTAATCTGCTCCGGACCACCAGAGCAGCAGCTTCATTCATTCACGGTTTAGGGGGCTTGTAATGGGCTTTGAAGGGGCTTTGTGAGTACACATCCGAGGCTTGTAGTTCTCAGGTACAGTACATTTACTTAAAGGCACAGTACGTAACTTTCTGGAGGTGGAAAGTCGTCATAGAAATAATATGATATACGGTCGCTACAGAAACAGCACTGTCATGGAAACAAGCAGGAGGGGACCCTTCTCAGGCCAAGTACAAGTCAGGTTTGTGGAGAGGCAGCTCACACACTGTAAGGACACTTTTAATACATTTTTAGTGCAATGAAACTGTCCAAAATGAGAAAAAAAAAAATGGAAAAAAAACTTCTGTTTGTTTTTGTTTATTTTGTGGCTAAAAAGTTACATACTTTTTATATCGAGTTCAGTGTTTTTAGTGGAAAAAAATTACAAAAACAGCTGATTAAAAATGTAATGCAAAAATGGTGAACTTTCCACTAAAGCGAACAGTGATACTTCGGCACAAATTTAATTGCATTTATTTAATTTATTTATTTAATTTATTTATTTTTATTTATTATTTATTTTTAATGTATTTTTGTTTATGTATTTTATGTATTTATGTATTTAATTTTATGTATTTTATGTATTTTATGTATTTATTTATTTATTTTATTTTTTAATTTATTTAATTTATTTAATTTATTTAATTTATTTAATTTATTTAATTTATTTTATTTATTTATTTTTAATTATTTTTAATTTTATTTATTTTATTTTAACACACAAATAATGTACGCATACCTGAAAAGTACAGTATCGCAGTACACATGCTGTTTCCTGTGTGTTTGAGTCTGTCCAAAGAAACAGCATCAAACCCACAGCCCTTTAATCGCCACAGGGAAAGTTCCACAGCGCCGCTTTACCTGACGAATCGCACTCGTTTCGTTCACGGTCCGTTCCTGACTCGAGAAGCGCGGCGGCGTCGTCACTGAACACACAGACCCTGACCTTTGACCTGCACCAGTGTGAAAACAAACACAAAAGCACAAGGCCGCCGGTTCTGCCCCGACACGCCCCCGGACACGCCCCCGGACACGCCCCCCTGACCAACGATCGGAAAACGTGCTGTTTTAGTTGAAACTGTGAATATACATTTTTTAACCAAATAAAGGTTGAAACGTTCACGACAGAGAATATTTACGAATAAAGCGCATTTTTGATTGAAAACAGACATAGTTTATACTTTTTTGACAGTTTGAGTAAATAATGCCGGTGTCTTTGTTATAAAAACTGTTGTGCGGTGTGTTTTCCAGGCTGCATAGTCGATTTGTCTAGCAATTATTCTTTCCATTCATTGGTTATTTGTTTAGACCGCGACAAGCTCGTGAATATGAGGTTTTTACCCAGATAAAACTGAAGTGATATTTCCTGTCGTTTTTGTGTGATTCTTGAGTCGTAAAGCCTCTTCTCTCAGATCATGACACGTTTTCGAGTCTGTGATTTCGATGACTGAACCAGCTCTATCATCGATTAGTTGCGATTAATCGATTAAAGCAGAACTAATACATTTGACTTAATTGAACGTCTTTGTGAGTCCCTGAGATGGTTAAATATGTGTTTTTTCGGAGGCGTTTGAAGCGTCCGTCGTCGCCCCCTGTCTTCTGGGTGGAAAACCAGCCTCGTAACATTTGCGACACATCGACAGAAAACAACTCTCCTGAGAAACCCTGGCTCTTTATCATATTTGGCCATGTGAATGGTAAAAAAAAATATATATTATTTTTTTTTAAAGGGTTTGCGTCTGTTCTCTGACAGTGTATTTTCACAAGAGAGCTGCAGGGGGAGCTCTATCGCCAGAGTTCTGCTGTAACTTGTTGCAGCCGTAAATCCTTTCAATTGTCGACTTTTCCGATGGTTCCAATTCATTCATTTAAATGTTACGTCTTCAAAAACAAGTCAAAACATTCACAATATCGCCAATAACTTCGCGCGTCGCCCGCCGAAACGCCCAGGTTTGGCCCAGAAAGCGGACGCACCGTCAACTCCACCAGGAGAAGAGGTGCAGAAATATCCCGGCGTACTCTTTGTTTGGACGATCACGCTGCAGGTTTATCTTTACTTTCATCAACCTTTTCCATCAGGTTCTGACAGTGTTCTCATTCCAAACTCACGGTGAACCCATGGCCTGTCCTTTGCCGCGCCCTTTTCGTTCTCAGACCTTCCCCCTCTCTCCCCCGTTCCCCCCCGCGGCCCCTCCATTAGCGCCGCCGTTCACTGTTTGGACAAGGCCGTGGGAGTTCGAAGCGAGTCTCGGCTTCGGGGGCGGACGCGGACGCTCGGATAAACCGGGGCCCATAAACGCACCGCGAGCGCGACAGTGTTTTGACAACGATCCGACGCCGTGTTTTTGTTCAACCAAAATATACCGAGCTAAAATTAGCCCGTGGTCCCGTCCCCCCCCTCCCCCTCCCCGAGCGGGCTAAGAATGGACACGGTCTGCGTTTGAACCTGTGTCTACCATAAGTCAACACTTAGGGGGCTTTATCTGGCTCCGAGTGGTTTCCCAGAGACTTTAAAAGGGAACTTCTGCGTTGGACGTGGACACCCGCGGACCCCCAGATCGCACAAAGCAACGAAACGCGCACGTTTTCATCATCTTACGTAATCCTTTTGATGCGTCACTGAACGTGGAGCGACGGCGCTAATGCGAGACGCTGCGGGTGAATACGAACAAATCCTACATTTAAATAAATCAGTGTGAAACTTCTGCTGTCGTTTGCTCTCGTGAATGTAAGAAACAAATGTGTCACACGTTTTTCATCACGTCACGTTTTACACAGAAATGAGCGCGTTTCCTGTGTGAAAACGGCCCAAATGTCACATATTTGGGCCGTTTTCACACAGAAATGAGGCATTTCCTGTGTGAAAACGGCCCAAATGTCACGTATTTGGGCCGTTTAAATGTGAACAATGGACAGAGCAGGTTTAAATGTGTCTTCATTTTCATGTTACTTTTGTCCACTTTTGGAGTTAACTAAATCTGAGTGAAAACTGGCGTAAACGTGACGATTTTGCCTCATTTTTTTCATTTGGATTTTTTTCTTGAACTACTGCAATAAATCCGACTCCGAGTCTTCTGTGAACAAATCTGCTGGGGATTGGTTAGTTTGGTGTGTGGAGGAGCTAGTTTGAGGCCTGAGAACTCTTCATTCATGGGATCATTTGTTCATTCGTTCATATTTCAGCCTTCGCTCAAACATTGCAGCTCCTGGAGGTCGTTCCTTTGTCGGCTCTGAATGAAATCCTGATTTTACGACGTCATTTGCTTATCTAAATCTCACAGAAGTTCAAATGTCAGTAATGACGCGCAGCAGATGTGCTAAAACCTGACAGTAAATGTCGAAATCGCCGCTCTATCGTACAGTTCATCACGGTCACTTCCAATATTGCGCAGTCTTAACACGTTTTTGTGTGTGTGTGTGTGTGTGTGTGTCGTTTCGGTTCTTACGGCAGCAGATTGTGAACTTCCCCCTCGCAGGAAAACAACGCACAAACACGTACGAGGAGATTATAGAGCAAAACACGACACGACCAGAAGCGAGAGCCGAGGAAAACACTGCTTTGACTGAAGAGACTGGAAGTGAAAAGAGCGACAAACTGTGGCCAACGATTGAGTCACCGAAAAGACGAGACAAACGGTTTTTCTTGATCCGAAACAAAAACACAAACATATCAACATTTCTTTTTTGTTCTCTTTTCTTTTTCTTTTTTTTTGTTTTTTTTAACATAAAAAGGTAATTTAAAGGGTTTAGAGTGTACAGTCCAGAGAACGATTATGATTTATTATGATTATTTTTATTGATTATAGTTTAGTATGATTATTATGAATTCATGATTATAATTTATTATGATTACAATTTATTATGATTATTTTATTATGATTATCCTTTATTATTATTATTATTATTATTATTATTATTATTATTATTATTATTATTATTATTATCAATATTAATATTATAATGTATTATGATTATTCTTTATTATCATTAATTATGCTTGTTATTATTATCATTGTTATTATTCATTAGGATTATTTTACTATGATTATTCTTTATTATTATTATTATTATTATTATTATTATTATTATTATTAATAGTAATTATGCTTATGTTGTTATTATTATTATTTAATGTTATTATTATATTCTGATTATTTTATTCTGATCATTTTATTCTGATTATTATTTATAGTCAGTTAATCGCTGCTGCACTATTTAAATTGAAGGACAAAACATAAAATTCGGCATAAGAATCTGGTGTTTTCAAAGGACGGGCACAAACACGAGACGAGCCGCGTCACGTCTGAAGAAACACAAACGTCCAGATCAAAAGTGAGAGGCCGTTTCATTCATCTCGTTCCAGAGCCGCGTCCGGAGCCAAGCGCGGGGTGTAGCCTCGTCCCCTTGACGCGTTGCCAGGCGCAGCGAGCGTGATTCAGCGTTCGGGCCTGACTCTGCTGCGAGGGTGACGAGGAAAAGAGGAGCGAGACGGAGAAGCTCTGTCTGGAGTTAAAAAACGGAGTCGTGGCTTTGTCAAAATGCTGATTTGTTGACCGGGTTTACGCGTCATATCTCTGCGATTACGGGGTCGGTCCACGTGTAACAAAAACGGACACAAAGCCCAACGTCTTCGCCGTCATAAATAACAAAATAAACAGAAGTGACATCATTTTGGTTCCATAATTGTCATTTCAATCACAATAATTGTCTCTGGACCGGCCCAGACTCAAACACACACGAAAAGAGCTTTTTTAACAACGACAACAGCATCTTTCAGTCAAAATGTCATAAAAGAATGACATTTCTTATTTTCTTCAATAATACTGTGTACTATTTGTAAGTATTCTTCATCTGGAAGCCTTCTGTCAACATATTTCAACCTTTATTATGTTAAAAATGTCTTGAAAAGTCTCAATTTCCAATCGTTTGACTAAAATAATCAATAGTTTTCAACATTATTAAAGCAGAACTTAGTGTATTTAAGGTTTTCTGTTGTAGAGTTATAATTATGACACAGGTGGATCATTAGTTTATATTTTGGGGCATTTTAAATCACAATATTGACCTAAAACGAGTAAAAAACGTTATAAACTGAGGTCGTCTTACACATTTGCAGAAAACAGAATTTTTGACTGTAAATTCTCATTTTGACGCGTTTTTAGGGACGAAAAGCGTTCAAAACTGAGTTTGCGTTTTAAATCATTATTTTAGCAGTTTGTCGACTATTTCTGTTGCACATTAAGACTTTTTGGTTGAAATCTTGAAATATGACGACTGGATACAGAATATTTACAAAGAAATCTGAAATGGTTTATTCTTTTTTTATATATTTTGATGTCATAATGCAGCGTTTTTTATTATAAAATGTCGCTTCGTACGTGTTTTAGGGTCGGTTTAGTCCAGAAAACGATTATGATTTTTAAAACACAACTGGGATTATGTTTTTTGTAGATGAGTCGCGTTGTCTGATGACATTATTACGAAAAACAAAAAAAAACAACACGAGTTCATTAAAAGTTAAACTATACCTTCATTTTAACCAAGTGCGGTTGGTTTTTGTTTGTTTGTTTGTTTGTTTTCTTTACATTAGGCCAAGTTAAAAGTAAAAAGTCACTGGATTCATGCGATGACAGGAAAATGCATTTCAATTTGACAAAAAAGCTCTTTCCAGTCCGTTTGGCCGTTACATTCTGGTTTCATTTTGACTTTAGCGAAGCAGCAGGTTCTGGTCTGGTCTCGAGCTGTCACAAACCCACGTCCTGTTAGGTCGCCGAGTCTGGCTCTGCGGTTCTGACTCTGGGGCGTTGACACCGTGTAGAGCTGCACAAGTCCACATCAGGCTAAACTAGGCTCAAAGCAGTGAAATAACGAAATATATTCATGTGTAAATATGTCCATCCGACAGAACAGGGCTGTTTAGAACAAATATGTGGAAACAGGATGATTTTATGCATGAATTTCCCGTTTTCAGTCTTTATTCCGCTTGATTTAGTCTTGGTTTTTCCTCTGCAAAGGTTTTAATTTGACAGTTTGACTAATACATTAACATATTTGTTTTATTATTAGAAATGATTGTGTCATATATTCAAATCATGTAATAATATACATATCGCAGTTGTATCGATGTGAAATGATTTTAATATTTACAGTAACTTGTGTGCTGGAAATTTATTTTATTTATTTTATTTATTTTATTTATTTTATTTATTTGATCTATTTCATTTATTTTATTTATTTTTCTTTATTTTCTTTATTTTATTCATTTTATTTATCTATTTTATTTTATGTATTTTATATATTTTATGTATTTCATGTATTTTATGTATTTTCTTTATTTTCTTTAGTTGACTTATTTTACTAATTTTCCTTTTTTTCCTTATTTTCCTTATTTTCCTTATTTTCCTTATTTTCCTTATTTTCCTTATTTTCTCTATTCTATTTATTTATTTGATTGATCGTATAACTTATTTGCACACGTGATCGTGTATTTGACGCTGCTGATTTCCCTGAGCGCTGCATTCTGGTTTCCGCTCGGCCTTTTTACCGCTGAGCCTTTATCGACACCGCCGTCTAAAAATAGCCCGCATCTGTCGGTTTCTCTTTCGAACAGTCTCATACAGGAAGTGATCGCCTTCGCCACAAAAACACAAAACTGCCAGAGCAGCAGCAGCAGCAGCCCTGAATAAAAACACCTGCAAGACGGGTCGGCGTAATGCCATACTGCGGAACATTCCGGGCAAGGCAATGGCGTCTCCACTGAGCGCCGTGGAAGTGACATGATGCAGCTTTAAACACGTATGAACCCTCCATTTCCCTCGCGCGCTGACATCACGTTACTCCTGGCACTTCCTGGCTCTTCCAGGCACTTCCTGGCACTTCCTGGTTTCCCGGCAGTGACGCGATCCCATTGGTCGATGAGGCGTCTCTGGTTTACGAGGTCAAATCAATAGTGTGTGTGTGTCGGCGGCGGGTCGGGCCCTCGTGGCTGTGGGCCGAGGGTGATTTCAGTTACTCCGGTCGATAACGCACAGACAGGAGCCGGCTTAGTCGCGCCGAAACGCTAGCTATCAATGCTAACGCAAGCTATCAATGCTAACGCAAGCCATCAATGCTAACGCGCATCAGAGTCAGAGTGAACTCAGACCTGGTTCAGACCTGGTTCAGACCTGGTTAAGCCCTTGTTCAGACCTGGTTCAGACCTGGTTTAGCCCTGGTTTAGCCCTGGCTCAGACCTGGTTTAGCCCTGTTTTAGCCCTGGTTTAGCCCTGGTTTAGCCGGGTTCAGACCTGGTTTAGCCCTGGTTCAGACCTGGTTCAGACCTGGTTCAGACCTGGTTCAGACCTGGTTCAGCCTGGTTTAGCCCTGGTTCAGACCTGGTTCAGACCTGGTTCAGACCTGGTTCAGACCTGGTTCAGACCTGGTTCAGACTGGACTCTAAAACACTACTTCCTGTAACAACCCTAAATCACGACTGAAGACGCGCTGGAGCTTTCCATGAAGAGTGTCTGAGCAGGCACCGGGATATCGAGCGTCTGAGGAGGACTTTTAGTGCTGATGTTCTTCCACAATAAAGCATCTGCTCCTAATGCACAGTATTGATCTGAAGGCTTCAGAGGAAGAGAGAAGAGAGAGAGAGAAGAGAGAGGGAGAGAGAAGAGAGAGAGAAGAAGAGAGAAGAGAGAAGAAGAGAGAAGAGAAAGGAGAAGAGAGGAAGAGAGAAGAAGAGGGAAGAGAGAAGAAGAGAAAGAAGAGAGAAGAGAGAAGAAGAGAGGAGAGAAGAAGAGAGAAGAGAGAGGGAGAGAGAGAAGAGAGAGGAAGAGAGAAGAGAGAAGAAGAAGAAGAAGAGAGAGAGGAAGAGGAAAAGAGAGAAGAAGAGAGGAGGAGAGAGAGAAGAGAGAGAGAGAGAAGAGGAGAGAGAAGAGAAGAAGAGAGAGAAAGAGAAGAAGAGAGAGAAGAGAGAAGAGAGAAAGAGAGAGAGAGAGAGAAGAGAGAAAGAGAGAGAGAGAAGAAGAGAGAAGAAGAGAGAAGAAGAGAAGAGAGTGAGGGAGAGAGAAGAAGAGAAGCGAAAGGAGAAGAGAGAAGAAGAGAGAAGAAGAGAGAAAGAGAGAGAGAGAGAGAGAAGAGAGAAGAGAGAGGAGAAGAGGAGAGAGAGAAGAGAGAGAGAGAAAGAGAGAAGAAAGAGAGAGGAAGAGAGAGAGAAGAAGAGAGAAGAAGAGAGAGAGAAGAGAGAGGAAGAGAGAAGAGAAGAGAGAGAGAGAGAAGAGAGAAAGAGAGAGGAAAGAGAGAGAAGAAGAGAGAAGAAGAGAGAGAGAGAGGAAGAGAGAAGAGAGAAGAAGAAGAGGGAAGAGAGAAGAAGAGAGAGAGAGGAGAGAGAGGAGAGAGAGAAGAGAGAAGAGAGAGAGAAGAGAGAAGAAGAGAGGAAGAGAGAAGAGAGAGAGAAGAGAGAGGAAGAGAGAGGAGAGAAGAAGAGAGAGAAGAGAGAGGAAGAGAGAAGAAGAGAGAAGAGAGAGAGAAGAGAGAAGAAGAGAAGAAGAGGAGAAGAAGAGAAAGAGAGAAGAGAGGAAGAGAGGAAGAGAGAAGAAGAGAGAAGAAGAGAAAAGGAGAGAGGAAGAGAGAAGAGAGAGAAGAAGAGAGAAGAGGGAAGAAGAGAGAAGAAGAGGGAAGAGAGAAGAAGAGAGGAAAGAGAAGAGAGGAAAGAAAGAGAAGAGAAGAAGAGAGAGAAGAGAGAGGAAGAGAAGAGCCAGATCTGGTTGAGCGCCGTTTCCCCGCGGTCATGGAAAGACTTGTTTGGTCTGTTTTGACAGATCGTGAACGGATGAACACATTTCCCAATGAATCGGGATGATGAAGGTTGGATCAGCTTTAAGTCTCCTGTGTTTCTGTTTCTGGTTCTGGTTCTGGTTCTGGTTCTGGTTCTGGTTCTGGTTCTGGGGCAGGAGATACTGAGAACTGAAACAAAAACAAAAACGTGCGGCGTGTCCTGGAGAAGAACTATAGATTATTTCATATCAATGAATTTAAAATGAGTTATTTTTCTCTTTCTTTTTTGTTTTTGACCATTTTATTTTTCATTCGAACGTTGAAACAACAAAACAACAAAAGAGAGTGAAACAGAACCATGAAGCAAAAAACCATCAACAGAACAACAAAACAAAAAACAACCACAAAAGTAGTGATTTTTCAAATTTTTTAAAGTTATTATAATTTGTTTAATTACTATTAGTATTAATGGCAGTATTTTTGCTATATACGCTTTGTTATTCTTTTTTTTCTTAAAAATTCTCAAAACAATTCGATGAAAAAAAAACAAAAACGTCATCAGAAAAGTGCAGAAATGTCACTTTACTTTCTTGTCCGTCTCTTTTTCAGCAAATGTTTTAACAGTTTTGTGATTTTGCCTTTCTCAAAAAAATAAATAAATAATAATAATAATAATAATAATAATGCAATAATAATAATAATAATAAAATGTTCGATAAATCTAACTCTTTTCAGACGCAACACAAGTAAAATAATGTATTAGTATCGCACAAATCGCATGACGCACACTTGACTCCAACAGCCAGTTATTTGATTTGTATTCCGAGCAATACCAGAACCCGAAACGCAGACCCCCTAGCGAGCCCCCCCCCCCCGTTAACGGTTTAATCCGAGCGTTCGCACGTCTCGCGGCGGCGCTCCGGGGGGGACGTTTGGGAGACGAACCCGGCGGCGCTGGCGGTGCCAAACGCGGTGACACTGTCGAGACGAATTAGCGGCGTTCGAGGCGGGTGTTTTAATGAGTGCGATAACGGGAGGAGTCACCAGGGGGGAGAGGGTCACCAGGGGGGAGGAGTCACCATGTGCTGTGCGGACCGCGGGCGTCGGCCTTCAAATGGTCGGTCGGTCGCCCCCCGAGACTTTGGAAGTTCTAAATGATTCATACGTTCATGCTGCTGGGTCACTTCTGTGCAGTATATATATATATATATATAATATATATATATATATATATATATATACATATACATATACATATACATATACATATATATGTATATATTTTGGGGGATTTTATGGGTATAAATGTTCAATGTTTTATCTGCCTGATCCTAATCCTTGTGTCATGGACTGGTAATGGTTATTAGTTTCAAATATACAGGTTAAATATTGTCAAACTGTTTAAAATTAGTATTAGAGTATTTTCTACAACAGCTGTTTTAATTAATATACTGCAAGTCGACCTCTGGAACAAGTGCTTGTTTTTGGTGGTTAAAGTCCGTCTGGAAGACAGGAAGTACTTTGTTGAAATTGGTAACCGTGTCTCAGGCCAGACGCCTCTGACCTGTGGGGCGCCCCAAGGGTCAGTGCTGGGACCCCTTCTGTTCACTCTCTACATGCTGCCGTTAGGTCAGTTGAAAATGTGTCCTATCACAATGATGCAGACGACACTCAGATCTATGTTTCCATGACGACAGGTGAATATGGACCAGTGGATTCACTCTGTCACTGCATCCAACAGATCAGTGTGTGGATGCAAAGCAACTTTCTCCAGCTGAACTCAGACAAGACTGAAATCATCGTCTTTGGCCCACAGAAACAAAGAGAAAGTGTTAACTGTCACCTCCAGAGTCTCCTCCAGAGTCTGGCTCTAAAACCTACACATCAAGTTAGAACTCTGGGGGCAATAATGGACTCAGATTTGAACTTATCTTAACAATCGTTCAACTTTCAGCCGCCCACACTCAATGTCACATGTCAACATCGTCAAAGCACAAAAAGAAAATCATTGAAAATCATTGAAATCTTCTCGCTCTATTTTCAAAACAGCCTTTTTCAAACATGTGTAAAATGCACGGCGTAAACAGAAGAGTGAATGCCCTGGTTCACTCAACGCTCACAGCGATTGCGGATGAACTTTTTCTTTGTGGGCGTGTGGGGGCGTGTGTGTGGCGTGGTGGTGCGTGTGGTGGGTGTGGGGCATGTGGGGGCGTGTGGTGGGCGTGTGGGGGGCGTGTGGGGGGCGTGTGTGGCGTGTGGTGGGCGTGTGGGTGTGGGGCGTGTGGGGCGTGTGGGGGGTGTTGGGGGCGTGGTGGGCGTGTTATGGGCGTGTTTGGGGTGTTGCGGGCGTGTTGTGGGCGTGTTGGCGGGCGTGTGGCATGGCATGTTGCAGGTGTGTTGCAGGAGTGTTCTGGCCGTGTTGTGGGCGTATTGTGGGGCGTGTTGTGGGCGTGTTGCGGGCGTGTGGCATGGCATGTTGCAGGTGTGTTGCGGGAGTGTTATGGGCATGTTATGGGCATGTTGTGGGCGTGTTGTGGGCGTGGGTTGTGGTTATGCTGTGGGCATGTTGCGGGGCATGTTGCAGGTGTGTTGCGGGAGTGTTGTGGCCATGTTATGGGCATGTTATGGCCATGTTATGGGCATGTTATGGCCGTGTTGTGGGCGTGTTGTGGTTATGCTGTGGGCGTGTTGCGGCCGTGTTATAGGTGTGTTTTGGGGGGCGTGTCCTGGCCTTACCTTGGCTCTGATCTGACCCGACGTGGACACTTTGCGGATGAGTTTGTGGGATGTTTCCTCCTGCTCTCCGTCGCTGTCTGAAGACTCCTCGCCTCCTTCTCCCACCTGGAGCACAAAGAGGTTCAGAGGTCAGCGATGGTCAACGCCCCCCGTGGGTCAGAGAGTCCAAACCGATATCCCATATTTGGCTTGCCGATAACAGATAATTCGATTTCAAAATTCATAGCAAGGCCCACAAATCTATTTTGAGTAAAGTTAAAGTTCTTAATGAGTTTAATGTCTCATGTAGTATTTCCCTTCAAATAAAGACTGAACTAAACTTTTTTAAATGTCATTATTATCCACTGTAATATCTTTACTCTTGATGTTATTGCGTCACACTAGTTTTAGTTTATTACCATCAGTACTTAAGTATGTAGGCCAGAGGTTCTTAAACACGTCACTTATTATTAATACAGTAACTAATAATAATAACAATAATAATAATAATAATAATAATAATAATAATAATACAAATAATAATGATAATGAATAATAATAATAATAATAATAATAATAATAATAATAATAATAATAATATAATAATAATAATAATAGTAATAATAATACTAATAGCAATAATAATAATAATAATTATAATAATAATAATAATTATAATAATAACAACAATAACAATAACAATAATAACAGATTGTGTTGATCTGGGACGTCAAATATTTTTGTTTAATTTTGTAAACATACAGCCATAGTCTTCTACTCCCATGTTTATTACTCAGTAGTCTGTCAAATAAATAAAGAATTACATAAATAAAAATGAATCGCTCTTCTATTCCCATTCGTACTCATTTGTCTGTTAAAAAAATAATAATAAAAAAGAAAAATTTTAAAAAAGAAAATATTCCCAATACAAAATATCTGCAGTTTTTTTTCGATATTGGCCAATACAGATTTGGCAGAAAATCCTTCTATAGCTGCCGATACTAGAACCGATATATGGCCCATCCCCGACCAATGGCAAAACACCAAACATTATGACGTTCAGACGGCGAAAAGGCCTCAAAATGGCGCCTTGGCACAGGAAGCTCCGACTCATGAAAACCCACGGTCGCGTTGGAGCCGTTCTTTTCCAGTGAAAGTGAAAGAACATGAAAGTTTAATCGGACTTTGAGCTCCAAGAGACCGATGCATTCCGACATTAAAGATGATTTATTCAGGTACTTTTTACTTCGACATGTTTAACTTAGATATTTATGCAGAAAAACACCAGTAAAACACTGGATTTACGGGTAAAAAAGGCAGATTAAACTCACTCAAACTCGTATAATCCTGATCACGGCCCAAATGATGAGTTTGATCCATTTAATGCGAAGATCAAGGACTAAACCAGGGCTAAACCAGGGCTAAACCAGGGCTAAAACAGGGCTAAACCGGGCCTAAACCAGGTCTAAACCAGGGCTAAACCAGGGCTAAACCAGGGCTAAACCAGGGCTAAACCAGGGCTAAACCGGGCTAAACCTAAACCAGGTCTAAACCAGGTCTAAACCAGGGCTAAACCAGGGCTAAACCAGGGCTAACACGGACTCTAAACCAGGTGCTAAAACCAAGTTAAAACCGCAGGGCTAAAACCATGGGCTAAAACAGGGCTAAACCAGGGCTAAACCAGGGCTAAACCAGGTAGGCTAAAACATGGGCTAAATCCAAGACTAAACCAGGGCTAAACGCAAGACGGGCTAAACCAGGGCTAAACCAGGGCTAAACCAGGACTAAACCAGGGCTAAACCAGGGCTAAACCAGGTCTAAACCAGGTCAACACCAGGTCTAAACCAGGTCAACACCAGGTCTAAAATAAGACTAAACCAGGAGCTATTATTCCAGTAAAATAAACCAGTTCTAAACCAGTTTCCAGGTGAAAAATAACACTTTTTGAGAACTTCTGAAAAGTGTTGAACGTCTCCATGGAGACGAGCAGAAAAGTTACGCAGTGCTGCATCTGACAATGACTTTAGTGCTCGACTAGTCACGAGTGGTTAGTCGACTTAGACTAATTATATTGAACCCATTTTGGACCAAACAAAGGTGTGAATCTGAGACTGAAACGTTCTGAAAGAAGAGCACCATTGAAATCAGAATGTATTCTTTTTCTGACATGTTCAATTCATAACGGAAACACTGGAAAAAGAGAAGAAGTATTTGATGTTTTATCTCGATTATGCAATGGAAAAAGCATAAAATGTATTGTTTTACTAAAAATAAGGAAAAGACAAGCGTTTTCTCACTTGTTTCAATGGTAAAATCGTCCCATTAAACTCAGATAAATGTTTCTTAATTCACTTTCTCATCCCAGATCTCATTTTTCCCAGGGTCCGTTTAGTCCAGACAGACACAGCTACAGTTACGTTTTCTACAGTATTAGTCGAAGCGAACGTAGCGCGGTCGCGCTGATGACGCCAGGACAGCGATGGCGTGCAGATAAACACTTCCTGTGGCAGACGTGTGAGCGGTGAGCGCTCAGAAGAACTCGGGGGCAGAAGACGTTTGTGGTGCTCAGACGAGTTCAGCGTTTCCGTTTCTCAGAAGTGAAACTTCATAATCAGATCTTATTTTAGATGTGAAACTCTAAATTCTCACTCTGTCACTTCTGCCACAAATCAATTAGATTGAGTCACATTTGTCTTTCAAGTGCCAATGAGGGGTTCATGAGGGTCTAATCCAGACTTTATTCGGTGTGTTTGTACCTGTTGCACATGTAAATGACAGGAAGTGACATCACACCTGGGACACTCAGTCCATCTGAAGTTTGTTTCTTCTAAAAACGAATTCACCTGAATAAAGCTGCTCTCACACTTGTGTGTGTGTCTGTCCCAAGGCTTTTATTGTGTCTTTTATTGTGTCTTTTATTGTGTCTTTTATTGTGTCTTTTATTGTGTCTTTTATTGTGTCTTTTATTGTGTCTTTTATTGTGTCTTTTATTGTACTTATTCTTCTGTTTGTCTCAAGTCAACGAAAGTGTTTGCTGGGTCTTTTCCTATAGTGATGTCACCAATTATAACCAGGAAATAAAATGATTTTGTTTTGATGATTTGATTTGATTATTTTTTTATTATTTATATATGTATTTAGTGTTTATTTTTGTTTTGTTTTGGTCCGTTTTGTTTTGTTTTGGTTCAATTTGGTTCATTTTAGTTAATTTTGGTCCGTTTTGGTCCGTTTTGGTCCGTTTTGGTCCGTTTTGGTCCATTTTGGTTCATTTTGGTCCGTTTTGGTCCGTTTTGGTCCATTTTGGTTCATTTTGGTCCGTTTTGGTCCGTTTTGGTCCGTTTTGGTCCGTTTTGGTTCGTTTTATATGCCTTGGCGAGTCTGTGAACAAACGCCGAAGCGGTTAACTCGACACACTCACGATGTGCGTGCGCTCCGACTCGGCCTGAGGAGACCCCAGATCCTCGCCCGGCTCCGCCACGTACAGGACGTTCGGGTTCAGCTTGGACGCCATCTCGGGTCGGGAGAAAGAAGTGCGGTGGCGGGAACGGAAACGGCGAGGGATTTGGCGAAGGTCGTCCCGGCTTCGGAGGAGATGGAGGAGCGGATCGGACTTTCCCCGTCGCTCCTGGTTCAGCCTGGAAAAGACAGAGCATGAATTATTATTATTATTATTATTATTATTATTATTATTATTATCATTATTATCATTATTATTATTATTATTATTATCATTATTATCATTATTATCATTATTATCATTATCATTATTATTATTATCATTATCATTATCATTATCATTATTATTATTATCATTATTATCATTATTCTTATTATTATCATTATCATTATTATTATCATTCATTATCATTATTATCATTATTATTATTATTATTATTGATCGCGCGCGGGAAAAGCATAAACAAACATATGGCTCCGGCGCCGTCTCGTTCTTGTCCTTCAAACTCGCTCCCGCGCTCGCGTTTTAGAAGCTAAAACAATGTTTGTTCTGAGCAGAGGTGGAAGACGTACGCCATTGTGTTACCGTAGCGACCAAATACTCCACCAAAACTAAAAGTATCACACGAAAAGAACCGTTAAAGCGTCGAATTGTGACGTCAGTAAAGCTTTATTCTGACTGTGGCTCGTCTACAGTAAAGTCTGGTCCTTTACACCAGCGGTTCTCAAGCCGGGGTCCCAAACATTTACTTCAGCTCAGTTTTTCAGTGACTTTCCACCACCGAAAAAACACACACAGGACTTTCTCTCATCAGGATTCGTGTTAGCGCGCCGTCTACTGGCAGCAGAGGGAGTTACCGCGGGGATATGAACAAAAGCTAGCTTGCCCCGACACGCTAATGCGAACACACAGCGGTAATGAAGGTGAACGAGTCTGTGAGGATCCAAGGGGCTCAAAACAGCTCAGGAGACCTCCGGAAACCGACCTCTGACATTTGAAACCGAGTGTTTTTGTGAGGCTCAGAGAAGGTGAGCTCGCAGACAGGAAGTGAAGGACGCTAAATGCTACTCCACGAGTGTTCTTGATGAGGAACAAAGTGAGAACAGGGTTAAAAGAGAGGAAAAGTGCACTTTGCATGATGTCCTTTAAAAACGCGGAGGAGCAATTCCTGGGACCACCTGATGATGTCACTCAAGCGCACAATTTAGCCCGCGTCACACACGAAACATGACTTCTTCATCCGAGTCCGTTAAATAAAGGAAGACACATTTAGACTGATTAAAAAACAGTCTAAAATGTATTGTCCAATATTGTAACTGTCACAACAAGAATTTAAAAAAAGGTTTTTTTAAAAGTCTAAAATGAATTAGAATAAATGGAAAATCTAGAAAATGTCTGAACAAATGTCCACAAACATAAATGAATTGAATTATTATTTATTTATTTAGTTTTGGGTTTATTCTGTATGTTTTGGTTCATTTTGGTCTATTTTGCTTCAATATTTACTTAAAAAAGGACGTCTAAAATGTCTAAAATTTAAAAACTAAAAAAAACCCAGTCTAAAATGAATTAGAATGAACGGAAAATCTCGAAAATGTCTGAACAAATGTCCACAAACACAAACTATATTTGTCTTTTTTGATGTGTTTTTTCGAGAGTTGAAGTTCTTCTTGGACCGAATAATGGTCTTTGCGTCCGTCACTTCTGCATTTCAGCTCCTCTTTTATTCTTCCTGTATTTCACTGAAAAACGACTGACTTCCTGTTTTTTATTTCTTTTTATTTCTCTTTTGTTACTCTGTTGTTTAAAAAAAGGGTGACGGAAGTGGCTTGAATTCAAATTATGATTCTTAATTTGAGGAGTTTTAGTCACTTTTGCTGAATGTTTAGGTTGATTTTCATATAAAAAAAAAAAAAAAAGTGGGCAAAATATTGAATTATCAGCAGAATTTTGTGAATATTGTTTGGAAGATTTGTTGAGTTTGAACATTTTGTATATTATTTATGTTCAAAGACACATACAATGCAAAACGTGCATCGTTCGCTCGTTAAAAACACGTCTGGAGTTTTGTAGCGTCGTTCACACTTGTTTCGTTAATCCAGTTTACGAGCCTCACAAAAACACCCAGTTTCAAGTTTCCCCAATTCGTTTTCGGTCAAAGGTAGAGATCCGGAGGTCTGTAACTTTTTTTCAAACCAATAACGCGATAAGTTAAATTGATTGATATGTGTCGTATTTATGTTCATTTGAATGGTTTTGACTTTCTTAAAATAGGCTTAAAACACGCACATTTATTTTATTTCCAAATGCTTGTTTTTTCCTCATTTGAAGTAAAAGAAGATATTTCACGCTCGGTCCTTCGTCTTACTTCACGGCAGTCAAAACACACTCAAAACAAGAGAAATACGACTTCTGCGAAACACGTTTGAACTTATGTGATTTTAGACGGTATTTTCCCAGTGCAAATGTGTTTTCCCCTAACTTTGGACACACTGAGGACACACTGGGGACACACTGGGGACACACAGAGGACACACAGAGGACACACAGAGGACACACTGAGGACACACTGGGGACACACTGGGGAGATCACAAACAGAGGACACACTGAGACACACTGGGGGACACTGGACCAGGGACACACTGAGGACACACTGGGGACACACAGAGAGGGACACACTGGGGACACACTGAGGACACACTGGGGACACACAGAGGACACACTGGGACACACTGGGAACACACAGAGGACACACTGAGGACACACTGAGGACACACTGAGGACACACAGAGGACACACTTGAGGACACACTGAAGGACACACTGGGGACACACAGAGGACCACTGGGACACACTGGGACACACAGAGGACACACTGAGGACACACTGGGGACACACTGAGGACACACTGGGGACACACAGAGGACACACTGGGGACACACTGGGGACACACAGAGGACACACTGAGGACACACTGAGGACACACTGAGGACACACAAGAGGACACACTGAGGACAACACTGAGGACACACTGGGGACAACATGAGGAACACTGAGGACACACAGAGGACACCTGAGGACACACTGGGGACACAGCAGAGGACACACAGAGGACACACAGAGGACACGCTGAGGACACGCAGAGGACACACTGAGGCACGCAGAGGACACACTGAGGACACACTGAGGACACACTGAGGACACGCTGAGGACACGAGAGGACACACTGAGGACACACTGAGGACACACTGAGGACACACTGAGGACACGCAGAGGGCACACTGAGGACACGCAGAGGACACACTGAGGACACACTGAGGACACACTGAGGACACGCTGAGGACACGCAGAGGACACACTGAGGACACACTGAGGACACACTGAGGACACACTGAGGACACGCAGAGGGCACACTGGAGGACACGCAGAGGACACACTGAGGACACACAGAGACACACTGAGAACACACTGAGGACACACTGAGGACACGCTGAGGACACGCAGAGGACAACTCGACCAAACCGTTAGCTAACGACGGGCCGCGACGGGCTCCAGCTGAACCTTGAACTAAACGGCAGAACAGAAGTCTCCGCTGCAGCGCGCGTTTGTCGGAGAAAACAGGACTTTTCGGAGCAAAGACGGCGAGTAAAGATGGGCGGAAACGAGCGGGAAAAACTACGTACAACTCGGAGGCGACGTTTATGTAGCTCAGTACGTCGCCTTCAAGAGTCCGCCACCGCGCAAGACGTTTCAGTCGAACAATATTGACATAAAAACACATTTCGAGACAGAAAAATAGGCGAATCTGACACATTTTGAGCAGAAGGAACGTCTCTGAACTGTTAAAGTCAAATCTAATAAACTACGATCCGTCCCGAGTCGATACGCGATTATATCACGATTTAGCGACACGCCGCGGTAATCGATGTGTTGCTCGTGATATTCTCCGATTTGTCAGTATTTTTGCCGACGCGAACACATTTCAACGACGGCGTTTCTTTGCCAAACGCGCACATTTCGCTCATCGGAACTGCGAATGTGTCGAACGTTCCTTTCCTTTCGGCGTTGCGTGTTAGCGTGCCTTGTGACATCACTGCTTTATGACATCACGTGTGCTTTCGAAGAGGAGGTCTGTCAGCCGCGGCACGAGCCCGCCGGAAGAAGCAATCTGAGCGCGCCCGTTAGGTTCAATAAAGTTCCTGAGGCCTCAAGTGGTCCGACCCAACAGTCCCGAGTGGTCTGTCCAGCGTGTACTGCACGTTTATGTAAACGTCTCATACTTTGTCTTAAGTTTTATTAGACCTGTTGAACCGGTGAAACAGGAAAAACATCTTAAATTTAAATAAATCAGTGTGAAACTTCTGCTGTCGTTTGCTCTCGTAAATGTAAGAAACAAATGTGTTTTTCATCACGTCACGTTTTCACACAGGAAATGAGGCGTTTCCTGTGTGAAAAACGGCCCAAATGTCACGTATTTGGGCCGTTTACGTGTGAAAAATGGACAGAGCAGGTTTAAATGTCTGTCTTCATTTCGTCCACATGTTAGACACAAACACATTTACATCCGTTTGTGACTAAACTAGATCTGACTGAAAACTGGCGTAAACGTGACGATTTTGCCTCATATTGTCGATTTAGATCCACAGTTTGGTGTGTGTTGGAGCCGCTTAGCAAGAAACGATCAAAGAAAGAAATCAAAAATAAAGTAAACTTAAACGGACTTTCACACTACAACAGAACTGTAAGTCGAGTCGAACTCTACGCATCGGTCCGTCATTTGCACTTGTTTTGTTTTGCTGCCTCAAGAACGCACATAAAACTGTATTTGAACACACAAGTGCGAAGATATTTGTGGTGAAACACAACGCAATTTAAATGAATAACGTAATCAGCCCCCCAAAAAAACGACAACGCAAGCAAAAAAAAGAGAAAACATCTTCTTTTTCGTCTGTGGTTTAGACCAAGCGTGTTCCGGACGTACGCGCTCCTGGACGAGTCTTAAAATCCCGGATCGCAAATCGGAATCCCGCAAAGTCTCGGAAACGCAAGTCTGAAAAAAAAAAAAAAAAAATCGCGATATTTGACCCAAAGCTCTAATGTTAAAAATCGTTTGACGTGTTTTTGGTCTGAAACTTTCACCGGAAAAAGCCAAACGGTTTTCTGAGCATTCATTCACTCCGTCAGAACACGCTCGGTATTCGAGCCGCTCCAAGCCGTTTCCGTGATCATGCGCTAAACACGGACACGTTTGTTGTTATTAAAAACCGATTTCCTGACGTCACGTGCCAGTTCTTCTTCCCTCGCGTGACGACAAAAAACGTTTCACGTAAAAACAAGAATGAAAAACATCGTGAATTCGCGCAGCTTTTCGGTTTTGAGCGCGGACAAACAACAGGCTGCCGCTCCGTGCCGCTCCGTGCCGCTCCGTCCGCGCCCTCGGTCGCTCCGCACGTATCGATCCGCGGTAATTGGCGTTAACAAATAAATAAACAAAACAAAACAAAAAAAGCATCAATAACATCCATCGAACTATTGCAAAACCGTCCGAACGAACCGGCAAAGCGCGCGTCGGCGAAAGCGTGTCCGCACCTCGAACGTGCAGATGTAACGGACGGAAACGTGACTTACCCGGTTATTGCGGTTCTCCGGAGCGCGGCGGAGGGTGACGCCGCTGTGGCCGGCCTGCAGCGCTCGTCGGCCGGCTTGGCGAGTGCGTCTGCAGCGCCTCCTCCTCCGCGGTGGCGGCGGCGGCGGGGGCGACGGCGGTGTTGTCGGGGGAGGATGATGGAGGTGTCGGCGGTAGCGGCGGTCGGTGGCGCGTCGGAGGAAAGGCAGACGCGGTGCCGTAACGCATTGCTCAGGCGCGGCGGCGGTGAGAGACGAACGGGAGGAAGAGGAGGAGGAGGAGGAGGAGGAAGAAGAGGAGGAGGAGGAAGAGGAGAAGAGACGAGAGAAACGGAACGCGGAGACAGAAGCAGCGGCCGAGCGCGCACTTCACGAGCCTCCGCGATGTCGCTGCTGTGCGGGTGACCGGCGCAAGGGGGCGGCAGTGAGCGCCCTCCTGCCAGAATGTGCCCAGTTTAAAATCCTATGACTACACTTTCTCTGCATGAAATGAATAAAAGAACGTGAAAAGACGTCTTGACCAGATAAAAGTGTGTTTATTTGATGTTTTGAAATAAATAAAAAAAAATAATAATAAAAATAATCATTTAAAAAAAAATAAGATTAATAATAATAATACAATTTCGAGTGATTTTTTAAAAGAAACAATCGAGCAAAAATCGACTATTAACAGCTTTCTCCCCCTTCTCTTTTCCTCTCTCGAATCTGACATTTTTCTTATTTTATTTGTTTCTGAGGCACTTTGTGTCGTGATTGTGCAAGCCAAGTCCGACTGCGAACCAACTCTACCTGTTGTGGGTGTGTTGTACTAGTGTGAGGTGTGTGTAAATAAAGTTACCTGAACCTGTTTTGTTGTATTTTTAGAGCAATCCATGGAGCTGAAAAACAATCGATTATTTAAAATCAAACTATTATATTCTTGGAAGAAACGGACGAGAAGAGGGACTGAAATGAAGAGAACAACCAGAATATGAAGACAACTGGAACAGCAATATCTGACAAAATCATGACATAAAGAACGTTTTCCCATTGAATTCTTTGTGTCAAATGAAATAATGTATTGACTTCAGAAACGCTTCGTACGTGTTGTTTTGTATACACGACTTCACGAATGTCCAGGAACGTGCGGCGCTCTTTGCTTTTTGAGGAAAAGAACGGCACGACACGTTTGAGCTTCTGCCTGGAAAACAACCTGGTCTGAACTGGACGGACTTTTGGTCGTTTTGGTTCAGTTGAAAAGTTGTCCACCGACCCCAAAGAGTTAAAAAGACAAAACTAGGGACCAAACCAGGAGCAAAACAGGAGCAAAACCGGAGCAAAAACCAGCCAAGAACCAGGAACCAGGACAGAACCGTCGGCTTCTTTCCTCTTTGGTTGTACGGAGTGACCAGCATTCCAATTGCCCTGGTGCCAACGCAAACACTGCCTGATGGTATGTGTGTGTTTACGTGTGTGTGCGTGTTCTGCGTTCTCCCTTGGGTGGGGGTTCGGATGAGGTCGCGTGCCACAGTTGGTGTACGTCTTTCAAGGCAGCAGCTGGTTTTGTCTCTGGACTACAGCTGTTCTGACCATCAAAGGAAGCTTTCATCCCTTCTACCAAGACAAACTGCCGCCGTTCTGTGTCCGTCCTGTGTCGTTCCCCGTGATCGGTCCCTGTGTCGCTCCCTGCGTCGTCCCTGTGTCGTCCCTGTGTCGTCCCTGTGTCGTCCCCGTGTCGTCCCTGTGTCGGTCCTGCGTCGTCCCTGTGTCGTCCCTGTGTCGTCCCCTGGTCGTCCCCGATGTCGTCCCCTGTCGTCCCTGTGTGCGTCCCTGTGTCGTCCCGTGATCGTCCTGTGGTCCTGCGTCGTCCCTGTGTCGTCCCTGTGTCGTCCCTGTGTCGTCCCCGTGTGCCCCGGTCGTCCTGTGTCGTTCCCATGCGTAGCGTCCCGTGTCGTTCCCATGTGTCTCCCCGTGTCGTCCCGTTTCCGTCCCGTGTCGTCCCGTGGTCCGCCTCCCGTGGTCGTCCCCGTGTCCCTCCCCGTGTCGATCCCCGTGTCGTCCCCGTGTCGTCCCCGTGGTCGTCCCCGTGTGCTCACCCGTGTCGTCCCCGTGTCGTCCCCGTGGTGTCCCCGTGGGTCCCGTGTTCGTCCCCTGTCGTCAAACCCTGTCGTCCCCGTGTCGTCCCCGTGTCAGTCCCGTGTCTCCCGTGTCGTCCCCGTGGATCCCGTGTCTGTCGTCCCCGTGTCGTCTCCCCGTGTCGTCCCCCGTGTCGTCCCGCGTGTCTGTCCCTGCTTCCTTCAAAACTGGCTATGGGTTCCTTTACTTTGAAGTCCGTGTGGAGTTCAAACACATGTTGACTCAAACGCACTTGAACAATTATATTTCAGATTCGACTCGACCTTTGGCTCGTTTTGCTTCAGTTTGAACCATTTTTTAATTCAAGTTTAAAATTGTACTTCGCTGGTTGGACACGAGCACAAAATATGAAACAGGCAGAGGTCATTCCACAAGCTGTTACCTAGCAACCAGACTGTAAACAAGAGCCCAACTCCACATGAATGACACAACAGTTCTGATCTGACACACAATAACACCACATGTGTGTCGGTTAAAGTGTCTCTGTGTCGCACGCTGATGACATCACAGAGGGAGTCGGCTCCACTTCCTGTCATTTTAAACTCTGATTTTTCAACATTTTCTTCACAAACTGCGACGTAAGGGAAGTAAAACGGTGATAAACATTTACCACAGATGCCCTCCCACCAGACGGAGTCAGAGTTCGACGAACAGGAGAAGCTTCACGAGGACTTTAAATGAATGTTTGTGCTGAAAACCACACGACTTTGACACAACATAAACACAACTCCAGCAGTGTTTTAGATGAGGAACAAAGTTAGAACAGGTTTAAGAGAGAGAGCAAATGTGCATTTGCATAATATGCAAAAGCCCAACCCTGTGACAGGGACATTCAGCACTCAAAGAGGACAAACTATTTCAGGATGTCACGGTTTAGAAGAAACATCACGATTCTTCACGATTGTTCATTCTTGAGGAAACCAGACTTTAAGAATGAAGACGTCATGTTATTGTGACGTGGACACTGATAAATAAACTTTCTAAGCTTTACTTTGTTTGATGGAATAGAAACGACTTGTTCTCGCAGTTCTTATTGTTTTCTCGCGCTTAAGTTGATATTTTGACCCGCAACAATCCCAATTATTGATGAAGTGTTGTTGTTGCAGCTCCTCTTGGTTTTTCCGCGAGGACTTCGGGCAGAAAAACACGGACGTCACTTTGAGTGACGAGGAACACGGGCGAGTTCACCTCCGGGACAAGAACCGAGAGCGCCCGCGTTGTCCGGACACGCTTGAGAACAGTTTTTCGTTTAGCTGGAAATCCACCAGAACGTCTCAGATGTGAAGAATGTTCCCTCGCGCCCCGTTGTGTAACTCCACATGAAGCGACACGAAAACGCCCACTTCAAACACACTTCGTGTTGTAATTCGATTGTTCAGATGTTAAAACCTTCAGAATGTGCGGTCTGTCGGTCTGTCTCGGGGCAGCTGTGGCTACAACAGTGTGGAGCAGATGAATAATGACAGAGGAATGTAAAAGGTTGAGAAGGTAAACGCAAGTGTGAGTCTTCTTCTGCTGAGGTCGCAATCTGAGCAGAGACACACACGCTTCTGTGCTTCCCACTCTTTACTTCACACACTTCTTCTCCAGCTCTTCCTCACACACACTTCTGTCTCCAGCTCTTCTCACACACTTCTGTTCCAGCTCTTCTTCCACTCACTTCTGTCTCCAGCTCTTCTTCACACCACTTCTGTCTCCAGCTCTTCTTCACACACTTCTGTCTCCAGCTCTCTTCACACACTTCTGTCTCCAGCTCTCTTCACACACACTTCTGTCTCCAGCTTTTTCACACCACTCGTCTCCACTCTTCCTCACACACACTTCTGTCTCCAGCTCTTCCTCACACACATTCTGTCTCCAGCTCTTCCTCACACACACTTCTGTCTCCAGCTCTTCCTCACACACATCTATCTCCACTCTTCTTCACACACTTCCTTCTCCAGCTCTTTCTCACACACTTCTGTCTCCAGCTCTTCTTCACACACACTTCTGTCTCCAGCTCTTCTTCACACACACTCTGTCTCCAGCTCTTCTCACACACACTTCTGTCTCAGCTCTTCTTCACACACACTTCTGTCTCCAGCTCTTCTTCACACACACTTCTGTCTCCAGCTCTTCTTCACACACACTTCTTCTCCAGCTCTTCTTCACACACACTTCTGTCTCCAGCTCTTCTTCACACACACTTCTGTCTCCAGCTCTTCTTCACACACACTTCTGTCTCCAGCTCTTCTTCACACACACTTCTGTCTCCAGCTCTTCTTCAACACACTCTGTCCACCCTCTTCACTTCTCCACCTTCTTCACACACTCTGTCTCAGCTCTCTTCACACACTTCTGTCTCCAGCTCTTCTTCACACACACTTCTGTCTCCAGCTCTCTTCACCACTTCTGTCTCCAGCCTCTTCTCACACACTTCTGTCTCCAGCTCTTCTTCACACACTTCTGTCTCCAGCTCTTCTTAAACACAGACTTTGTGCTCCTCAAACACAGACTTCGTGCTCGTGTGACAGAGACAGACTCTCGCTCGCGCTGGTAAAGCTAATTTGTTCACAGTAATTTAATATTCACGCTGAATTAGCCGTTAGCGCGCGGACGCAACTCCCCCCTCTGCTAGCGTAGTTTATTTGCATGGTCGAACACATTACGCTAAGCTAGCAGGTCACCGTACATGCTAATTACCCACATTACCGACCGCGGCGGAGTATGCTAACTCTGACTCAGCCTGATTAAAAGTCCATTTAGCTAATTGCTACATGCGCTCGCTGGCAGTTCAGAGCTTTGATGCACGGACGTGTGGAAACGGAGCGATCTTTAAATGCAGATTCTGTTTTTGTCCCACGAATCGACACTTTATTGAACTGGAGTTTGAACTGATTTTGAGCTGTAGCGCGCTGATGTGTGTCCGTTTGCGCAGCGGTGGAAAGATGTACGCCATTTTGTTACTGAAGGAAACGTAGATACAGGAGAATATTGCATTGTCAATCTACCTAAGTTAAAGTATTGCAGTACACTTTTAAAATGTTACGTTACTTAATTCACACACATTTTGAGAACTATTAAAGCATCAAATTGTGATCTTGAGAGACAATTTTCCTGATTATTGGTCACCAGAAGCCATTTTGTTTGTTCAAAAATAACCCCTCTGCCATTTCAGCAGCTCTAAAACCATACTTTTTAATCCAGTTAAATAATGTAATGCAGTATAAAGTACAAATACCAGTATAGTAGAGCTCAACGTCAAAAGGCAAACAATAAAAACAAAATCTGCGACGTTTGTGAATAAGCAAAACGTCCATAAAGCTGCATTAGCCAAAACGAAACAGCCGTGGAAAAGCCTGGCCTTTTCTGGTAAATACATTTATTACACTGTAGTGTCAGAATACTTTAAAATTAACACTAAAAACACTAAAACAAGTTTAGTTTTTAGCGTCTCTACATTGGGTTAACTGAAAATTCTATGAAGCATAATGAAAAGGGTTGGGAACTTCTGAGTTAAGGTGTAATTTACCTTCTGTGTGCAACAGTATCCTCAGACCTTAGTCAAGTGAGAGATCAAGCCAAAGTCAAACAAAACGATCCGATACTACACTGTAACATGTAAACAAAGGCAGGTTCAGGTTAGTTCTGCCTTAAAGGGACGCGCTATCATTTAACTCAGTGTTGTATGAATTCAGGTTTCTCAGGTCAGTGCCAGAGTTGCCAAGTCTGCTTTTTACAACAACTTTGGGCTTATTTTTTGGGGACATTTTTTATAATAGCGCATTAAGTTTTTTGGAGCTTTAACGTAAACAGTTTTTTGTTATTAAAGCTGTGGTTTTTAGCTATTTTTCAGGTCTGTTTTTCAATAATAGACCAAGAAATGACTGAAATACAGACTGTTTACACCTAAATTACGTTTTAAAATCATTTAAAAAAAAATAAACTTATTTTGTGGTCCCTTGTTTTGGACGTTTTTTCAAAGCCTTGTTGCTCTCTGAGAAATCTGGCAACCCTAGAACTAATCTCATTGCAGTAAAAAAAAAATTAAAAAAATCTAGTTTTTCAAGGCCAGCTCTTTCAAAGGGCCAGCTTTTTCAGATAGACTACCCTTACCTTACCAGACTGAAACCTTTTCTACCTCGTCGTCACTACTTTCACTCCTGTTCGAGTAATAACGTTTACAAGAGGCACATTTCCAAGCACTGCCTCGACACAGAACCGCTTCGCGTCGGCCCTCGCAGTTCGTTACGCGCCTCACAACGACTCGCCCGCGGACACAAAACCACCGGACTTTCCTGCTCATTAGAAAACCATAGCTGAGTCCTGCTGTTGCCCCTGACGACGGCAGCTAGGCACCGCTGGAGGAGAAAGAGCGGAGAAGGAATAATGTTTGTATGAAAAAGATGCAGGGTTTGAGCAGAAACAGGAGGCGGCAGGTGAAACAGCAGATCGGATCAAATCTAGTAGATGTGCTTTTTAACAGGCATCTTACTTATGGAGAAATATGACAGGTTAAGCACATTTAATTTAAACATGGTTAACGCAATTATTTGAAAGATTTAGCTTTTCCCGTTTTGCCTCGCTTGACGATTTGGGTGAAGGTTATGTTGTACTTTCTATAATTCCATAACTGTTTCTTTGCTGTCGTACTCTAAACAAAGGCCAACACGCATCTCATATACCCAATACTTATGAATAACAAATACAAATATATATAAACACCTAAATTTACTTAAATGAATGTCTAAACTGTCAGGAAAATAAGGACCGCGCTGCAGAACCAGGACCCGCTCTTGTGACTCAGGTCCAGGCACGAGTTTTGTCCAAATGATAAATAGATGCTGTCGTTTTCTGCTTCGTTGAAAAAATATTTGCCTTAACAAAAGAAAGCTGGAACCAATCCTCCTGCCTCCATGACGCTAAATAAGAATAACAGATAAATAGATTAAGAGCGCACACCAAACGCTGTGGTGAGGACTGAACTTGGACCTGGAGCTTGACCTCACCCGCCTGGCCTGGTTCAGTCCTGGTTTAGTCCTGGTTCAGTCATTGTTTAGCCCTGGTTTAGTCCTGGTTCAGTCCTGGTTTAGTCCTGGTTCAGGTCCTGGTTCAGTCCTGTTACACCTTCGTGGTTCAGTCCTGGTTTAGTCCTTGGTTTAGTCCTAGCCTCTTTAGACCTGGTTTAGGTCCTTGTATCAGTTCCTGGTTCAGTCCTGGTTTTAGTTCTGGTCCAGTCCTGGTTTAGTCCTTGTTTAGTAATGGTTCAGTTCCTGGTTTAGTCCTGGTTCAGTCCTGATTTGTCCTGGTTTAGTCCTTGTTCACCCCTATTTCAGCCCTAGTTTAGTCCTGGTCCAGTCCTGGTTTAGTTCCAGGGGGGAAGGACTCTTACTTCAGTGTGGATCTCCTCAAGGGTTCTACTTTTCCCCACAGATTTTATTTGTATTTTTTTCCTGCAGAAGGAGTGTCTAAGGACAGGGGCGCTCTGGGACAGTTCTACATGTCACTTAAAGTCCATGTGTTCAAGTCAGACTACACATTTCAACAAAAATGCATGGATTTTATTTCTGATTTACATTTATATTTCTGATTCGTCTCAACATTTGGCCCGTTTGTCCCCAGTTTGACCCGTAAAGTTTATGATGTCACTTCCTGGTTGGACACGAGCACAAATGTGACACAGGCAGAAGTCATTAAATCCGTGTTTTTGTCTCTTTTTCAGTTTGTTTTCAGTTTTGATTAAGGACAGTTTCCCCAGACATTTGACCAGAGAAATTAGGCACACAAAAAAAAGAAAGAAATGTCTATAGCGTTACACAATTCTGCGGACGATATGATTTTGTTTTTACAAAAGCGAAAAGTTAATTTGTGAACTTCAGCAGCAAACCTATGACATCCATCTGTGGTCATAAAACTGTGATTTGACAAGAAATTTGGAGAATTGCTTGTCAAACACAGTGAGCGATGAATCCTGTGCGTTTGGTCCACGATTGCCGCCCACACTGGTCGCTCCCACTCCTTTTACGTTGAGTCCACTGGAGCTATTCCTGAAAGCCGAGCTTGGTTTTTAAACCCGCCTTTATGTAACGTTCTGCTCCGGATCGAACCGCCCGGACGGGAAATGGATGCGGCATTGTTTCGAAAACGCCTCCTCATTTGAATGTTTTTGCTTTTTTTTTTTTTTACAAATCCTTCTCACGCCGGGAGAAAACGCAGTGTTTACAGCGTTTGGCGTTCAAATGTGAGGGGAAAGCAACGCAATTGGGAACGTTTAATGACAGTTAATGGTGTTTTAAAAGTGTATTTTATTATTCATTGCAATTTTAAAGTTATGTTTTGGTTTTATTGTTTGGAAATATTGAACATTTTTCGTTTTTCTTGTATTTTCTTCTTGTTTCGTTCATAAAATGTGACATATAAATGACATGGACTGGGTTTTTTAACACGAAGATGCAACATTTGTCCTTTTTTTCCGGAGGATTTTCACTGTTTTTGAACAATTACGATAAATAAGTTGCCTTTTTCACATTTGAATTTACAACTCGAAGTTGCTTTAAAATTTTTGTGTTTCGAACTGTGAATGTTCATTTTGTGACAATGTTTTTTTAATAATCTAAAAATCTTGTGGGTTTTTTTTCTGCTTCTGTGGCTTGTGCACGGCAAAATTACATTACTTGTTTTGAGCTAAAATATGTCATCAAAATAAGTGAAATTATCTGCCAGTAAATTTGAAGTTTGAAAAAGCTTAAAAATGGTACTTATTTAACATTTATTTAGCAGAAATGTCTTAAAACAAGAAAAATCAGATTTTTGTCTAAATTTAAGTAATAAATCTTAGTTACATGCATGAAATTTGCACAAAACAAATAATGCAAACATAATTCCCACCACTTCCTGGAGCCTACTGTTGGCGACTGCGCGCTGCTGCCCCCTAGTGCTGCCGCTGCCGACCAAAACGTGCAGATGAACTCGACATGTGAGCAAACATAACGGACGTTTTGCTCGAGAACGGAAGCAGACGTGACTGAAGCGTGAAACTGAAAACAAGCGGAGGAAACTGCAGCAAGAGCGGGTCAAAAGAGAAGCGGCTTTTCAGCGCGAGCGGGCGGAGCTTTCATTAACCGTGAAAGCGATTTCGATGTCTGACAAGGGAACGAGGCGCGTTAGAGTGGACACTGTTTCCATGTGAACGCAGCAGAGAGAGAGAGAGAGAGACTCTGCGGCCGCTTTAACCCTTTACGAGCCGTTATCTCACACTTTTGCCGCTGTAGCGTCACTTTTAGGACCTCTGCGTTTCTCGAACAGTCCAACACTTCCAGTTTCAGCAGTGCATCACGAACGAGACCATGTTTAATCTGTCAAATAGCTAAAATGTCCACTAAATCACACACAAAAAAAGGTAGAACGTTCCATTCTTTTAATATATTTTCCCCCACATTCTGAAAAGTCGGTTCTCACCTTCAAAACCAGCAGTGGAAAGTAACAAATACTTACTAAATAAATACTTAATACACCTGAATCATTCTTTATTACTACATGCTTTACTAAGGCTGTTAAATGAGTGGAATAAAATGTTGCCCAAATATTTAATAATATATATGATAATAGATAGAATTGGCTGAATAAAATAGAATAAATAAAAGAAAACAATAAAAATAAAATTAAATGAATAAAATTAAATAATACAAATATTTTTTTTAAATTGGCTGAAAAATTGGAGCGTCAGACACTTCAGAGCAACAATACGGTAAATAATGTTAACAAATTGAGGTATAATTATTGATGCTTATATTTGTGATATATGTGATATATATGTGTGCATACACATGCACACACACACACACACACACACATATATATATATAGATATATATATATATCTATATAAATATATATATATATATATATATATATTTAAACTGTATTCAAACATGTTAATTCAATACAGACATGGCTGTGAAATGAAAATAAATAGTTCACTTTGCATTTTTAATCATTTTCACACAGCAAACATAAATACAACAAACAAAACATAAATATAACAAACAAAAACATAAATTCAACAAACAAAACATGAATAACAAACAAACATAAATACAACAAACACAAACACATGTTTTGATCTGAATCTGAACGCTGAGTATTTCTGCAGGATGAGTACAAACCATTGAAGGACAAACAATGTTTAAGCTTAAATATTTGGACCAGACATAAACGGTGCTTTACATCAGCAGCAGCAACAGCTTCGGCCACTTGTTCTTCCACATTCTTTGAACAAACACTTTTGCATAAATACATAATAGACGGTTTCCGCGGGGGGCTATTGCGATTCACAGGAGTCGTTTGGCCCCTGAACGCCGAGTGAAAAAGCCCCAACATTCAATCATAAAGTGCTAAAAATGTTCAAGGCAAACGACAGATAATAAAACACGTCAAACGCTGAGAGGATTCAGAGTCCGGTCTGAGCTCGAGGTAAAGTGTGTATTTCCTTCTTCTTCATGTGTCCTGCGAAAAGACCACGTCACCATTAAACCAGTCCAATTGTTCCAGAGAGTTAAAATGTGCCTCCTGCCTTTCCGTTATTCTGCCTGTTGTTTCTTCACCTGGAATTTTCCAAAGTATAGCATTAATAATAATTGCTATCCACCAAACTAAGTCAGAATTAGAAAAAAACTGTCAAAGAGGCTTTAAAAATGCATGTTTTTTTTGAGTTTTTCCCACAACAAAAGCACCTGGAATTGAATAAAGTTGAATGTCATGTTGCCACGGCGACAAGCAGGTGGAGAACCATCCAACAGAAACGTTTCATACCCTCTTTAAATACTGTTAGATACTCATAAATAAAGGATTATCCACGTTTCTGTCACCGTCAGCCAATCACAGCTCAAACAATCACCTCAAACTCATCCTTCCATCTCAGTCCAGTCTCCGCTTATCTGTGACGCTGCAGTTCCCTCTCTGTCCTGCGGGCGGCGCTCTCACAGACTCACCATAGTGGTCGGGTCCGGGGCAAACGTGACTCCTTTGAGCCGCTCCTGGGATCCGCTGCTGCTGCCGCTCACGTCGCCCTTCCTCATGATCCCTGCCCAAGCACAAATGTACAAATGTGTTCCGTGTGTTCACGCCACAAATCGGATCGTGATCTGATTTCTGGGGATCAGATTACTGAAGTATCATGACCATCTGATGTGAGTAATCTGATTTCTTCACACTCTGCAGGTTTTGACAAGGAAACTTATGCAAAAAAGGGAAAACTAATGTGACGAAGTTGTGTAAAACTCGTACTTTGTCTTCCAAACACCAGACTCACTGACACGTGCGCCTCCTCACCAGTAGGGGGCGTGTGCTCCAGGCGCTGCAGACTGTTGCGTCGGGCGGACACCGGGTACGCTCCAGACTTGGACAGTCGTCTTTGGCGCTGGTTCAAAATGGTCGCCGGCGCCATGATGCCAGCAGGGGGCGTCTTCCCCAGGCGCATGTAAAGCTGCGTGATCTCTCTCTTCTGATTGGCCTGGAGCTCCTGCACCTGAGCCAGGTGTCTGAGGAGAGACGTCACAGTGTTTGGTCTTAAACGAGCGGTACCTAACATTAACTGTGAGGCGGGGGCGGTTTGGGACCCCCTCGGAGCGGGTCAGGGGAAAGCACCGCAGTGTTTGTCAAATACACACTGCTCAAAACCCGCCTCAAGTCTGTTTGAAGGGCGTTCCAAGCTGCAGGAGCATCTTAAGAGAACGTTCTCTTTCCCCAGTCAGTCCTCACACTGACACTGGAAGTATTTACTTCACTTGGATCGCCACTTTTTAACAACGAGAGAACAAATGCAGTTTTCCAGATTTTAGGAATAATACCACTTTTTAATTTTAAATTAAAAATACGAGTCAGAGGTTCAGTTATATCCTGCAGCCAGTTTCTACAGGAAAGGTTCCAGATTATCAGGACCGGCTGCTTTGTTATTGTCCAGGGACTCAAACTCTCAGATAATGAGGTAAAATTAAAAGTGTAATGATCCAAACGTTTCAGAAACTGCAGCTTCGTGTTTGACGTGAAAGAGTCTTGGTCCATGTGACACGCTCTAATCTCACCGGACACGCTCTAATCTCACCGCGACACGCTCTAATCTCACCCGACAACGCTCTAATCTCACGCGACACGCTCTAATCTCACCGCGACACGCTCTAATCTCACCGCGCACGCTCTAATCTCACCGCGGCACGCTCAATCTCACCGCGGCACGCTCTAATCTCACCGCGACACTTCTAATCTCACCGCACATCTATCTCACGCGACACATTCTAATCTCACCGCGACACATTCTACTTCTCACCGCGACACATTCTACCTCGCCGCGACACTACTCTAATCTCACCGCGACACGCTCTAATACACGCGACCACGCTGCTAATCTCACGCGGCACGCTCTAATCTCACCACGCCAACGCTCTAATATCACCGCGACACGAATACTCTCTAATCTCACCGCGGCACGCCTCTAATCTCACCGCGGCACGCTCTAATCTCACCCGCACGCTCTAATCTCACCCGCGACACGCTCTAATCTCACCGCGGCACGCCTAATCTACACGCGACACGCTCTAATCTCACCGCGACACGCTCTAATCTCACGCGCAACGCTCTAATCTCACGCGGCACGCTCTAATCTCACCGCGAACTTCTACTCACGCGACACATTCTAACTCACGCGACACATTCTAACTCTCCACCGACACGCTCTAATCTCACCGCGACACGCTCTAAATCTCACCGCGACACGCTCTAATCAACCGCGACATGCTCTAATCCTCACGCGACCACGCTTCTAAATCTCACCGCGACACGCTCTAATCTCACCGCCACGCTGTAATCTCACCGCGGCACGCTCTAATTTCACCGCGACACGCTCTAATCTCAACCGTTGACACGCTCTAATCTCACCGCGGCACTGCTCTATATCTCTAATTTCACCGCGACACGCTCTAATCTCACCGCGACACGCTCTAATCTCACCGCGGCACGCTCTAATCTCACTGCGACACGCCGGCGATTACGATTGCACTTTCACAAAATGACCCGTCACTCTTCCCGTACCTGTCTCGTAACTCCCTTAGCTCCGCCCACATGCCGCCGTCCTCATCCTCGCTCTCTGATTCGTCGGAGCTCATGTCCGTCTGGCGTTTATTGACCTGGGATTGTCCGTTTCCCGGGGGGCCCTCCTCTGACCCCGCCTCCCCCTCCTCGTCTCTGTCCTGATTGGTCCGGTATGCGACGCCGAGCTGCGATTGGCCGCTGCTGCTGGTGTCCGAGCTGCTCTCTGATTGGCTCAGAGGCTGCGGGGGCTGCGGGGGCTGCGGGGGCTGAGGGGGCGGGGAGTGTCTGGTGGCGGAGGGTTGGGTCAAAGGTCGAGCGTCTTTGTTCGAGGCCGACACTTGGAAACGGCCCACTTTGAATTCCGGCTTTTTTTCTGTCAAATCGGGCAAATGTGAAAGAATGATCCGTATTTAGTCCAAGTAATTAATGTAATGTAAAAACGACTGAACCTGGAGGCCATTCTCTGTACTGCACTCACGACACTGCCACTGTTGGTTTCACAGATTCAAATAGTTTTGTTATAGTTTTTATTATTTTATTATTTTATTTTATTTTTTATTATTTTATTTAGCTAAAACGAAATAAAAGTAGAAGACAAAAGAAGATATTTCAGTCGAACAATAAAAATTTAACATAAATGAAACGAAGACAAGATCCTGATCCTGAGTGCGGCGTTAAAGGGAAGTTTTAATTAAAGGAGTCCTTAAAAGATGATGTAATACATAAATTAACAACTTTTAAAACACGATTTGGTGAATCTATTAACGACATTTAAAAGAATAATTAAAAGTGTAGAAAAGTAGATTTAGTAAAACAATTACTTATTACTATTATCATCATCATCATTATTATTATTATTATTATTATTATTATTATTATTATTTATTATTATTATTATTATTATTATTATTATTATTCCATCCATCTTCTTCCACTTATCCGGGGGCCGGGTCGCGGGGGCAGCAGTCTAAGCAGGGACTCCCAGACTTCCCCCTCCCCAGACACTTTATTATTATTATTTTTATTGTACAAATTTTTTTGGTTGACATAAACTGTTATAAATTTAATCCATTAAATTAGCAAGATATTTTCGTTTCCTTTATTTTGACCAAAACAAAACTATAATATGTCAGTCAAAGACAAAGACTAAAACTAAATTAACATTTGCTTTTATTGAATTAGCGCCAATCATTTCATAGAGAAACATTTTCGCTCGATTTGGTCGTAGGATCTGGCAACCCAAAGTGAGGCGCTTGTTCTGCTTTCTGATTGGACAGTCGAGAACCAGAACCCACCTTCTCGAACGGGAGATAACCTGGGTGACAGTCTCTGTGAAGGAGACGGAGGAGGAGAGACGAGCTGCAAATCAACAACAGCAACGTTCAGAAAAAGTCAAGTGAATGTACGGAAACATCACAGCGTTAAAGCCTCACCGGTTTGTTCAGAGACGCGGCGTCGCTTCCAGAGTTTGATTCTGAAACGAACAGTGTTTATGATTATGGACATTCCGCGCAGAGGATCGGGTCTTCACAGAACCACAGTTACATTGATACCTCCTACTGTTTCTGCTGTTGAAGCGTGACTCACCAGAAGAGGCTTGAGTGGAGGTAAATTTAGACCGCAGCAGAGGACTGAGAGGCTGCAATGACAACAACAAAAGGCTGTTAAGACGCCCATGTTAAACACAAAACACAAAACAGTGAGTAACAGGCGTATTATGTGATCAGAGCGCGGAAAACACGTGGCAACCGGACAGAAAGAGCAGACTAAACTTACTACAGCTAAATGAGACCTCCAGGAGGAAGACTGTAAATGACCAGGAAAAATGGAGAGGATTTTCTTGGTAATAAAATTGAAACATCCGTGCTCGTCAACGCGGCTAACCAGAGTTGGCACTGAGTTACCGTAGTAACAAGCACTCATGAACCTGGACCAGGGTAACTGTGCAGATCATTTTAGCTCTGAACTTCTAAAGAAACTGTTTTATCAAAGGTTTCGGCACGTTCACTCTTTGTTTCTGTCTAAATACGATTTAAATATTCACATATTGTCTGCGACATTTGTTAACGAGCCGCGTGATCCGTGTGACGTGATCAAAATGTGGAGCAAATTCCAAACAAATAGTGAGGTACAACACATTTCGCCTGAAATAATGACATCATCAAACATAGACTCTGAACACAAAGGCCCCGCCCCAACACTCGCTTTCACCACGAGCCACTGAAGTCTGCTGTTTGTCCCACCTTAGAATGTTTTGATCCGCACTTCACCTCGCGCTTCAGTGAGTGTGGAAAAAAGAGTCAATAGTTTGTGATATTTGTAGGCTAACGCTAACGCTAACGCTAACTGATATGCATCAGTGCTAACACATGGACAGTACCGGGCTAATGGAACCAACACTGGGAGAGTCTATACCATGTAACTAAGCCTTAAAGTGCTGCTGAACCAGGAGAAGTGAGTTTACCTGTGCAGGTGTGGAGGGGGCGTGGCCTGTTGCTGCAGGTGACAGAGCTGACACCCCTGGAGGCAGCTGGCTGTAGGACGGGTGCTGCTGTTGGTGCTGCTGCTGCTGCTGCACAGAGGGCGACATGGGCGGCGTCGGGGGCGAGGTGTGCGGAGCAGCAGCAGGAGCAGAAGAGTACGGAGCAGGAGGAGGAGCTGCAGAAGGAGGGATCCAGTTCTGGGCCACGCTCATGGCCAAAGACAGGACGTTGGACAGGGAGAAGATGGGCTGGTCCGGGTGCGGCCAAGGCGAGCCCGCCTGGGACATGGGTGCGGGAGAGGTTTGGGAGAGGTACTGGTACGGATACGGAGCAGGCGTCTGAGGAGAAGAGGCTGGACAGGACAAAAGAACGGTTGTTTACTTGCATATTTTAAATTTTTATGTTGGAACCTGAACTATTTTTACATTTTAAACTGCCATTTTAGTGAACGAGGCCCAATACAATACCACTGCTCACAAGAGGAATCACGTAAAAACATCCTTCAATTTGACAAATATCCATCTGTTGACATTATTGGAAAAATGTACATGTTTGATATGTATAATATTTATTCTTATGTTATGTATTAATTAGATTTAAACTTCAAATGTTTTGATATATTTTTGTTTAGCTAAAGCTTTGATTTCATGTATATGTTGTTACAGATCGGCTTCATCATATATATCATCATATAATATATATATATTTTAACTCATACTGTATGTGAAAATGTGTTTTTATGTATTGGTTAATTTTATTGAATGTTTTATTTGTGTTTTATTTGAATATCCTGTGTTTGTGTGTTGTTTACATGAAAAAGAGAACTTTTTTCAGTGGGATTTCCCTGTATGAATAAATTAAATGAACGCTCAGTTGCATCAACTCAATAGAACAAGGGAGAGGTATCTTAACCACAATAACCCACGTGTCCTGTTTGCCACAGTAAACAGATCATCACCAGTCTGAGTTCATCTACATGCTGCCTCCATGTGTTGCCCACCAGATTTCTAAAGTCTGTGCTGAACAGTTTGTTAGCGCCACTCACTGAAATGTTGCTTCAGTCTGGGGAAGTCCCAAGGTCACTGAAAATAACAGTCATTAAGCCTCTCCTAAAGTAGTCTTGATGTTACAGTAATGACAATATCCGCCCATTTCAAACCTGCCCTTTTTATGAAAAGTCCTTGAAAAAGCTGTCAATCAGCAGCTTTCTCAATTCCACATACGGAATGACTCTTTTGATGTTTTCCAGTCTGGATTCAGGTCGCATCACATTAAAGTTATATATGACATCCACCTGAACACTGACGCGGGCAAAGCCTCAGTCTTAATTCTGTTAGATCTGAGTGCTGCTTTTGACACTGTCGATCATGGGACCCTCTTACAGAGACTAGAGGACTGGGTGGGCATCACTGGCACTGCCCTAAACTGGTTAAAGTCCTATCTGGAAGACAGGAAGTACTTTGTTGAAATTGGTAACTGTGTCTCAGACCAGATACCCCTGACCTGTGGGGCGCCCCAAGGGTCAATCCTGGGACCCCTTCTGTTCACCCTCTACATGCTGCCGTTAGGTCAGTTGATACGCAGCGAGAATGTGTCCTATCACAATGATGCAGACGACACTCAGATCTATGTTTCACTGACGGCAGGTGAATATGGACCAGTGGATTCACTCTGTCACTGCATCCAACAGATCAGTGTGTGGATGCAAAACAACTTTCTCCAGCTGAACTCAGACAAGACTGAAATCATCGTCTTTGGCCACAGAAACAAAGAGAAAGTGTTACAGTCTCCTCCAGAGTCTCGCTCTAAAACCTACAAATCAAGTTAGAAATCTGGGGGTAATAATGGACTCAGACTTGAACTTTAACAGCCACGTCAGATAATCAATCACATCAGCAGCTTTTTACCATCTAAAAAACAGCCAAAATCAAAAGTATAGTGTCTAAACCAGACCTGGAGAGACTTATCCATGCGTTTGTCTCTAGTAGATTAGACTACTGTAACGGCCTGCTCACTGGCCTCTCCAAACGAGCTGTAAAACAGCTGCAGTACATCCAGAACGCTGCTGCTCGGGTCCTGACTAGAACCAGGAAGTACCATCACATTAGTCGTGCTCTTGCTGCTGTCAGTCAGGACTAAACATGGAGAAGCAGCATTTCAACATTACGCAGCAGGTTCTGGAACAGCATTCATGAGGTCGTGAGACAGGCTCTACTTTAACTATGTTTAAATCTAGGCTAAAAACTAAAAACTTTAAAAACTTTTTTAGCTGTGCATATGTCTGAGGGAACGTTAATCCCTATTTTACTATCTTTTATATATTTTAATGTGACTATTTATGTTTTTTTTAAACTATTTGTTTTGTGAAGAATTTTGTACTTTGTTTTTTATTTGTTTTTATAATTGAAAGAGTTACGTTCTGTATGAATGGTGCGATACAAATACATCTTGATTGATTGACTGATTGACCCTTTGCATTTGCCCTTGTTCCTGCAATTGCTATTATTATTCATTGTTGTATGTTGCACTTTAACGCCTAAGCACGTTTCTCCTTTGTGAATTGTGGATACGTTTATTACCATGGAGACAATAAAATGGCTGCTCCTCCACCAGGAACATTACATCACTGAGTGACTGAGTCTAACCAAAGTGAATGGACAGAAAATGACTGGGCGGTGCTTATGTTAATACCTGAGGTGTGAAAAGACTGAGATCTCAGCGATCTCACAGTGGGCGTGGCCTCTCTGTCCACGTAGAAGTCTCCGCCCATCGGGGGAGCGGGAGCAGTGTCAGCGATGTCTGAAAGCACACCAATCAGAGTTTACATGCGTCTAATGATAAAGACTTTTTGTTTCTCTGGTAAAATGTGTTTCCGTCACATGTTTGAGTTTACTTCTGGTCACATGTTTGTGTTTGCTTTTTGTCACATGTTTGTGTTTACGGTTGGTCACATGTTTCAGTTTACTTTTGGACATATGTTTGTATTTACAGTTGGTCACATGTTTGAGTTTACTTCTGGTCACATGTTTGTGTTTGCTTTTTGTCACATGTTTGTGTTTACGGTTGGTCACATGTTTCAGTTTACTTTTGGACATATGTTTGTATTTACAGTTGGTCACATGTTTGAGTTTACTGATGGTCACATGTTTGTGTTAACGGTTGGTCACATGTGTTTCCTGTGGTCACATGTCTGTATTTACTGTTGGTCATATGTTTGTGTTCACTGTTGCTCACATGTTTGTATTTACCATGGTCACATGTTTGAGTTTACTGTGGTCACATGTTTGACAGAGATTGATCGTAGACACAACGAGAAGACGACAGACAGGCCTGTAAATCACAGTTTAGTTCTAAAACAGTTCTAAACGGGGTCCAGATGACTGACTACCTTTGAAACTTCGTCCACCAGAGACCACTCCTGGACAAATGAGGGATTACATCGATAAGGGGACAAAAATTTAATTTAGAACCATTGTACAACCAAAGACGAGCTTGTGCGATTTCGCCCCTGTCTCACTTTTATCCCAGACAATATTGTGCTTAAACCTGGCTTTAGTCAAACTTCTCTGCTGTTTTGAAGAACAAAGCCATAAAGGAGCTTCATATGGACAATAAGAAACATCCAATCTAAAATTTTTTCTTTGCTCAATCTGTTTTTTTTTTTTTTTTTTTTTTAAATAAAGGGCATCTCTCTTTCCTGAGGCATTCTGACCCAAAACTTTAACTATGATTATGGAAATGTAACGCTGATCTCATTCCAGTTAATAATCAGAGCAGGGGGTTAATCGGACACACTGCTCGTATGGGGTTAACAAACACATGATCATAAAGAGTCGTGTACCCGGCAGAGAGGAGGACGACTCTGACCTGGAGAGAGTCAGTGCCGGAAGAGGCAGAGGTAGACTTGGCTGAAACGAGATGACGAGAAAACATGAAACAGGAATGATTGTTTAGTATAAAATGTAACCGAAAAACCTTCACCTGTGTTTCCTGTAGTGGGTTGGGCTGGTTCATAGACTCCGCCCTCTTGATGATCTCATACATGCGGTCGATAAACGCGTCTTGTTCAGGTTTCAAGATGAAGTCCCTGTGGATCTGCAAACACATTTGACAGTAAAAAAGACTTAAAAAACACAGCCGCAATTGTGTTTATCTGCTCCTTCTCTGAGCCTTACAAAACACTCAGTTTCAAAGTTCTCCGATTTGTGACATCAAAGATACAGATCTGGAGGTCTCCGGTGCTGTTTTCAAGTCCATAAATCATCACAGAGAATTTCTGACTCAAATCACCTTCATTACGACTGTGTGCTTACATTAGCATGTCAGGGACAAGTTAGCTTTTGTTTATCAATCTCAAAAGAATCGATCTAAAAGCGATGTGCCCATCCCGGAGACACCTGTCACGCTGGCAATGTCAAATAAATATGGGAAAGAGAGTCTGGAGTCTGTCGGTGGTCCCATAGATTTAGTTTTCCATCTGGGGGATCACTAAGCACGGACAAAATGTACGATTCATGTCAGCAAAATTGTTAAATTGAATGAATAGAAATGAAGGTTTTGTGATTTCTGTCATGTCTTTGTGATTTTTAATGCATTTTTGTTCTGTTGTGTGACGCACTTTGAATTACCTTGCGTACGAATTGTGCTCGACAAATAAACTTGCCTTGCCTTTATGTCTCCATGGTAACTGATAGAAAGAATTGCATGGTTTTATTCATAATTGTAAGTCCTGGAACATGAGATGCCAAAGCAAAGGTACTTATAAGGACAAGACCAATACGAGTAAAGTACAATAATACGTTTCATACATAAACGGGTCAAACTGTGAATAACCCGCAGAGTGTCCATTTCCCGCTCTCACCATGACCGAGGCGATGTCCTCGGGGTTGTCGGCGTCCAGGTCAAACTTGAAGGTGACCACCTTGCTGTCGTGCGTGTGCAGCTGACACTCGGCCACGCGCTCGGACAGCGACGTGAACTGGAGGCGGGCGCTCTTCCGGAACGCCTTGGCCAGGGCACGGCGGCTCTGCTGGACGCTGCGCTCCGATTGGCCCTCGTCCCTGTCACTCATCCCGGACATCACGTCAGAGGCGGAGCTGAAGAACAGATATGTGGACGCATTAAAAGAATGAAAAATGAAATAAATGGATAAAAAGAACAAAGTAAATCTAAGTCTGGGGAAAAGGGAGAAAGCGGGAGCAGCGGTGTTGAATGCAGGAGAATAAAGATGACTCAAACGTGCATTTATCACTCTAAATACAATTTCAAGAGGCAATTATAACATGGTTAAAAGCTCTAAGTTTAAGGGTATGACATTTTTGACATATCGTCTATTGCCCTGCCCACTGTCTAATGCTCTTTTAAAACTATTAATTGTACTAATACACAGTTATTTTCTGTTCAGACAAATTATATTGACCTTATTGCATTTACACAGGGCTGCCAATCTAATAAGTTATTACAAACAACTCTAGTTTTGCATCTAAAGGGCAAATATTATGCATTATTTGAACCCTGATCCCTTTAGTTCGGCATCTCGTGTTTTAGAACTCAAACAAAATTACATTTGGATTGCTGCTGTTGCCCACAGGACTAGCTGAGTTTTGGCGCTATCTTCTGGCTGCAGAGGGAATTACACACAGTTTGACATAAACGACGCATTTCAAGCTGGCCTCTCTTTTCCAGGTCTCAGCAGTTGTACTGATCGTGTTCGGACGGAGAATGACTCAGAAGGAGTCTGGAGACGATTTGTGGAGTTAAAAACAGCCGAAGATTCTCAGAGCCGCGTCACAGATGGAGAAAAATGTCAGTTATGGAGGAGATTCAGACCGGAGTGTTTTTGAGGCTCGGAGGGAGAGGACTTTCTAACCAGGATTCGTCAAACTGTGAATGAAGCTAAATGTGACTCCAGGTGAGTTTGTGATGAGGAACTATGTGAGAACAGGGTTAAAAGAGAAGAATATGTGTCCTTTAAACTGCTTAAGCAAAGCTAACAGCGCTAACAGCGCTAACAGTGCTAACATGAACTGAGATGTGGTTCAGTAACAGTCACACGTAAAAGAGGCGGGATAAAGTGAATACTGAGCTTTTTTTCAGCAGTAAAATAGTCAGAATTATTTATATGATTCTGAATGTTGTTTACCCGTCCACAGGTGAGGAAAACCCACTCACCGACCCAGGCACTCGCTCGGGATTCTGGGAAACGGCGATGCTCTGTGGAAAGCAAAGCAACATACCGTTTTTGTGTAGAAATGACGTCACCAAATCGTTACTCGTCTCGGACTGACCTTGGGGTAGCGGAGCACGGGCAGAGCAGGGGGCTTGGCCGTGCGTTTGATCGGGGGGAAGAGGGCGAGAAACGACGGGTACATGGGGGCGGGGTTTACAACCGGAGGGGCGGGGTTTATTTGAGGCACGGGACTCGCCAACGGAGAGTTTTGAATACCGGGGTTATACGACAAAGAGGCGGATGTTGGTGGGAGAAGGTGCGTGGTTCGTTTGAGAAAGGGCGGGGTTGTACGTTAAAGAGGTGGGTGTTCCGGAATAAGGGGAGGGTTTAAGACTGAGGGGCGCGGGGTTGTACACAGAAGGGGCGGGTTCATGGGAGCGAAAGGAGCTTCTGGTAGGTGGAGCTTGGTTTAAAATGAAAGGGGCGGGGTTATTTTCCTGACTGGCAGGGTTGTACGACAAAGACGTGTGTGTCTGGAAGGCGATTGGTTTAACACTGGAGAGGCGGGTTATATGAATAAGAGGTGGAGTTTCTAGTCGAAGGGGCGAGGCTGAACATCGGAGCGGTCGGGAGGACGGGACTCGCTGGCGGAGTTGACGTTTGAGATGAAAGGGCGGGGTTCAGGACGGGAGAGGCGGGGTTGACACTTTGAGAGGCGGGGCTTCTTGCGGGAGAGGCGGGGCGTGACTGCGGGGAGGCAGCGGCTTCTGCGACGCCCGACAAACCAGAGGAAACAGAAGAGCCACTTCCAGCTGAAGAAAAGAGACGAGAAGTTTAAATCAAAGTTTCTCAATACATAAACTTTAATTACAACTTTCATTTCTTTCATTTCTTTTCTTTCATTTTCATTTCATTTTCTTTATTAGTTAGTATCTCTATTTCTGTTATATTAAAACTGATATTCAAATACATTTTATACAAATTCGATATATGTGATCACTTGAATTAGTAAAGGGCAGATCGATACCAAATAACAATATATCGATACTGCTGAGCTATCAGAAATTCCGATTCTGGAGCTAAAATATTGATTTCCACAAAAATTGAAGCTCTTTGATAAAATGTTACGACATTTTGAAATACATGGTTTATATTTCAGTTTTAGATCGGTTCAAGCTGAAGCGGAGCAATGAAACCAACGAGTTCAATACAGAACTCAATGGTATCAGTTCAATATTGCGATACTTGCCATAGTATTACTTGGTATCGAATAAAAAAAAATAAAAATAAAAAATCACTGGTATCACTACAAAACTCCACTGATTTCCGAGATGTAAACATGACCTCTCTTACTGGAGTTAATGGAGGCAGTTGAGGCCATGGAGCTCGGTTGTCGTTCTTCCTCCACATTCGTTTGCCGGAGGGACTACTGATCCAGAATCCAATGGCTCAAACTGGACCCTGTGGGCGGGGCTTGAAACCAGCCGGGATCCTGTCAATTCAAATGATTGAATTATTCCAAAAGCAAAACAGAACAGAGTTTCTGTTCAAAGCGTAAGCAAAAAAAAAAAAAAAAACACTTCTTAAATATCCAAACTGAAACGTCACCTGACTGACAGGAGTGGTGGGCGGGCTCAGCAGCGTCTGGTTGGTCGACTCCAGGAGATTGGCGTCGTCGTCGGCCTGCCGCTGCATCTTTTCCCGTTGGCGTTTGATGGCGGTAACTCTGTACCGGATGGCTTTGGCCAGGGTTTGTAGTCCACCTCGGACACGAAGCCTAAGATGACCTGAGAACAGGAGCACAGCCACGACGGCCATAAAATACGACGGCGAAAGTCACATACGAAACCATTTCACAACGACAAGAATAAAAAAGAGTTCTCAGGAGAGTTGTCCTCGGGTCGATGTCGGCAAAGGTTACGAGGCTGGTCTTCCGCCCAGAGACAGCAGGGGGCGATTGACGGACACTTCAAACGCCCCGAAAATACATATTCAACCATCACATCGACTTACAAAGCGATGTTCAAATGAGGTGAAAATGTGACTCAGTTCTGCTTTAAGTGGATCACAGCTAACATCATAAGCTTTGTACAAGCTAATACTGTTATTAATACATGATGGAAGCTAAAATTATACTTGTTAAAATGCAAGATTAATGTTGTATTTACAGCAAGTTCTTGGGTCTTGTCACTAGTAATCTGCCAGTAGAACTATCTCGTGTTAGGGCTTCTGGACTTTAAAAACCCTGAGGAGGCTTCATGATTACCACGCATGTACACTGAACCGTTAGCGCCTGTTAGCTCGTACCATGTCCTGCGCCACCAGCTCGGGGCTGTCCTTGCTCATGTCGAACAGGAACTCGATGGCGTTGTTGTCTTTGTACTTCCCGCGCAGCTTCCTGTTCCCGTCCATTTTCAGCCACAGCTTCAGCGCCGCCTTCTGGCCGTCGTCCTCCTCCGCGACCTCCACCTTGACGCCCAGCTCCTCCTCGAAGAACCGGTGCTCCATCAAGTCCTGCACCGTGAACCTGAGCCGGGAATAAACATACACTTATAAAGACACAGACCTAAATGTTACAGCAAATCGATGTTATCTCAAATTCAACGGAGCGGAATCAGGCCACTCGCCAACTAGCCACAGCCACATTTTGTTGACCAATAATTCGTCGTTGTGTACTTTTGTCTGGGATGTTCAACTGTATGGCATTAAATGTATCTATCAAGCTTTCTTTTGTGTCGCTTTTTTGATTAGAAGTGTTTTCATTGCTTAAAAATACCTCGAAAAGCTTGAATTCTGTCCTCAGATTGGTCCTGTAACTTGGATTGTAATCAGGATTTTGGTGTTAGCGCTCCATCTACTGGGAGCAGGGGGAATTAACATGGGGAAATAAACTAAAGCCAGCTTGCCCCGACATGCTAATGTAGGCACGCAGTTGTAATGAAGGTGATTTGAGGCGAAGGAAATGTGTGAGGCGGAGAGAAAGCGCAGAGAAGAGGACCTCGTAAACAGGATTCATGAAACAAACACAGTGAATACAGCGAAAGACAAGTCCAGACATGTTTTTGATGAGGGAACAAAGGCTCAAAAAAGTCTCATTTTCATATTAAGTGACGAGTGGAGACTAGATTCAAACTCTCAATGAAACAAAGTGATTTCAATGTATTTCTTCATCAAGAAAAGTCCTTGAAGCATTTTGATTCACTAAATATATTGTAGAATTAGACAACTAAAACAGAATCAAGATTTGTCCTCAAAACTGTGACGATCTGAAGCGAAACTCGCGCGGCGTCCTCACCTCTCACTGCTGCTGGGTCGGATGCATCCCTCAATGATCTCCATCAGCGCCGGCACCTTCACTTTGTAGAAACTGTTGGGTTTGACTCCCTGATGACAAACACAACACATGCGCAGTACTGTAGCGTTCTGACCCTTGAACCAGTGAGTGTCTTCCTTTTCTGACCCTTGAACCTGTGTGTAACTTACGATCGTGACCTTCCTCTACATCTGCGCAGCGTTCTGACCCTTAAACCTGTGTGTCTTACGTTCGCGACCCTTGAACCTGGTTCTACGTTCTGCTTGACCTTTGAACCTGTGTGTGCTGTACGTTCGGTGTGGACCTTCCTTGTATAGAATCTGCGCAGCGTTCTGACCTCTGAACGTCTGCGCTCGGGTCTTACCTTCGGCGACCCTTGAACTGTGTGCTCTCACGTTCCTGACTCTCTGATAGATCTTGCCGCCTTCTTACCGCTTGAACTGTGTGGTGTTACGTTCGCGACTTGACCTGTTGCAGTGACCTGACTGTGTGTCCTTACGTTCTGTGACCTTCCTGTAGATTTGCCGCGTTCTGACCCTTGTAACCCTTGTGTCTTAACGTTCGCTGACCTTTGAGAACCTGTGTTGCCTTACTTCGTGACCTTGTCAGTAGATCGGCGCTACGCGTTTCTCGTGACCCGTCTTCGAGCAATGTGAATTGTCTTATATCATATATGAGATTACTGCCTCCTCCATTGAGAGAAGGGTCTGGCCCTCGTGTTTCGTTACCGGTAGGTTACGGCAAGAGGACCATCGACTGTGACCCTGTTCTCGTCACGTTCCGCGCGACCTCCTGTAGACTCCTCTGGGCCGTGGGTATCGTGATCGGCTCTTAGGAGAGAATCTGTGTTTGCTTAGACCTTCATAACCTGCTTGTAATCTGCCCGCGGCCGTTCTTGAAACTACGCTACGGTATATCTCGGACCGTGGCCATTCTCCAAATGCCACATCCGTAAGGCGTTAACCGTCACCGCCTCCGTACTTCTCCTCGTCGATTCCGCTCTGAACTCGGGGTTCTCCTGAACGACAGGCCGAACAGAATGTAGAGGTCCGCAGGGTCAGCTGAATGCAACCGCCCCAGAGCACTGCCGGGCGCGAACACAACGCAAGTCAGAGCGCGCGTCACCGATGACACTCTTGGGAAGGAGTTTTCTTGATCGTGGCCAGGTCCCAGGTCCCCGATTCTGTGACGGAGCCCGCTGGGGCCCGTTGATGAAGATGTTTGTCGCACTTCAGGTCTCGGTGGAGATCGGAGAGAGTCGCGAGTGGAAGGAACTTGCAGACGCGTTTAAGGCCCAAAGCTCCTATCCTCTGCAGGAGCTTTTCATAGCTTAGACTGACGGAAGCGTACCACAACAGAACTTGAACAAGGGCAGGTTTGATTTGACTGTAACTTCTGCTAATACATCTAAACCTAGGCATGCTAAGTAGAGATATTAAGAGATGATCATCATACATTTTCACAAAGATTCAATTCAACATCAAAGTCTAAAATCTTAGAGGCTTCAAGTCTTATACACTATACAAGGCAACAAGTTTGAATTCCATTCCGCAAAGAGAAGAAAGAATTCATTTTTGATTAACTTTATGTTAACCAGGTATAACCCATTGAATCCGACGACCAGAACGGGTCTCTTTATCGCATTGTGACCCATGGGCCAAATGTCAGGAGTAGTTCACTTTCCTAGGACTCTAGGACTATTTCAAAGCTCTGGGATAAACGTAGGAGTACTTTTCAGCTCCTAAGACTAGGATCTATTTCGAGCCTCGTGAACCAGGACGTATTTCAGCTCTGAACCAAGACTATTAAGCTCTGAACCAGGACAATTCAGCTCTACAACTAGGACTATTCAGCTGCTTGAACCAGACGCATTTCAGCTCAAGTGACCAGAGACTATTCTCATGCTCTGAATCTGGAACTATATGTCAGCTTGAACCAGACTTTTCAGCTCTGAAAACGGCAAGAGACTAATTTCAGCATCTGAAACATAGGACATGTTCACTCTGAACTGCAGACTGATTTAGTGAAACAGACGCGAAGTAGTCACGACGATTCTTCACCTAATGAACCAGGAGCCTTGTTCAGCTCTGACCTGAGGAGCGATATAATCAGCTCTGAGGCGACTAGTACCATGCTCTGATACTGACTAGGACTGAATTTCAGCTCTGAAACTAGGGCAAATGATATTTCAGCTCGTAGAACCAGGACTATTTCAGCTCTGATACCAGGACTACTTCTCAGCTCTGGAACCAGTTAGACTGTTTAGCTCTGAATAACTATCTCAGCGCTATACTCGTACTGACGGTGTTCAGCGTAACGAACTATAGACATGTTTCAGCTCTGACACCAGGACATGTTCTTAGCTCTAAACTAGGACTATTATTCAGAAGGCTCGTGAACCAGGGACTATTCCAAGATCTGAAGTCAGGACTGTCTTCAGCTCTAAACTAGGACTCCATTCATCGTCTGAACTTGGACTATATGTCTAGCTCTAAACAGTAGGGACTTATTTCAAGCGCTAACTTGACTATTTCAGCGACTATTTCACTCCTAAACTAGGACTATTTCAGCTCTAACAGGATATTCTACTAGAACAGCTCTGCAGCTCTGGAACCCAGGACTATTTTCAGCTCTGAACTTGGACTACCTGCTGTTCTAGTCTGTGTTCAGATCCTACTATGTCTCTGTTGTCTTTTGGTTATGAAACTGATCATCATCTGCTGCTGTATTCAGGAGGCGACGGTTTCTCCGTCGAAGCGTAAACGTCTCACGTCTTGAGCGTGGCCGGAGGTTCATGAGCTCCGTGACCAGGACCGTGCACTTCTGTCCGCTCGCGTTGGACTTCCAGAGTCGAAGAAAGCGCACCGATGTTGGGATGCTGCATGCGCCTTGAGATCATCTCACCTCTCCGGAAACGCTCGTCTCGTGAGCGCGACAAACGCTGGCGTCTGAAGTCAGAAAACGCAAACATAACGCACACAGAACACACAAACACACACGCACAGAACGCACAAAAACACACACAGAAACACACAAAAACACGCACAGAAACAGAACGCACAAAAAACACACACAGAACACACACAACACACGCACAAACACAGAACGCACAAAAAGCACACCAAAAAGTTACACACAAACACCACACAAAACGCACACACATAGAATGCACAAAAAAACACACAAACACACACACACACAAAACAGACAGAACAACACAAAACATATAACAGAACGCGCAAGAGAACGCACACAGAACCACACAGAACCGCAACACAGAACACCAAACCAGACCACACAGAACACACAGACACAGAACACACACAGAACACACACAGAACACACACAGAACACACACAGAACACACACAGAACACACACAGAACACTTTACTTTAGTCGTTGAAAGCTTAGCACGTCGTTAATTGACAAAAGAAAGTGAAGGAACAAAAGTTGTAATACAATTTATAACAGGACAATTTTGTGGAAAGAAATGTTTTTTTCTGTAAAAATGTTCTTTCATTAGAAACTCACCAAAGAAAACAATATTATGATTTTTTTTTCATATCGCTTGCCCCCTTGAGGTTAAACGTAGTAAATACAAGCAAAAACAAGTACGATTTATCCCTTTAGACTAAATGTCATCGAATCCGTGCATTAAAAAAGTAAATGTTTTCGCAGCATTTTGAGATTTTAAAGTATCAAATATGGAGATTTTTATAAAGAATTGGCCAGATTTTTTGTGACAGGAAGCGTCTGGATCGATGACTTCATTCATTTGTTTTTTATCAAAACCCGGTTTTAAACTCAAAATCTCCAAAAAGGCAGGAAGTCTCCACAGCCACTTCAGGTCAGTCTCAAAGAACAGATCTCAAATAGTCAAGTAAAAGTCACAAGTATCTGCTGTAAAATGCATTCAAGTACAGATACTTCAAAAGAAAAACTACAGGGGGCGCCGCACGATCTGATGGGCTGCGTTTGGACCAAAGAGTGAGAGAATCGGCCTCGACAACTGATACAAACCACAACAAGTCAAAGTCGGTCTCAGAAAAGGTGTGAAGGTGACCCTTGACACATGAGTATATATCATTTAAAACATTGAAATGCTTATGAATAATCGGCCCACTTCTCTAGAGATCCTGAGTCCCGTTTTCCTCCCGGCCAAAGGTGGGCCGCAAATGTTGTTCAGGGCCTCCAAATGCCTGAGACTTGTCCTAAATGTGTGGACAAACTCCTCGGCGACGTGGCTTTGCGATGCCAGCGCTGTAACGTGACTCGGAGCCGGTGTGACTCTGGGTTTACTCTGTTTTGTTTACGGACAGACCGCCCTGATGGACACGCCGCCGATGACCCGACCTCGCCAACGACACGACGGCGAAGAGCGACAGCAAAGGTCGCGTTCACTTTGTCCGACGGAGGGCAAACGCAACCGCTTCAAAGTCAATTTGACAACGATTGCGTTTACCTTTGTGTGTAGTGCGGTCTTTTGAATGATAATCCACGGATGTTGAACCAGACCGGGAAATTGTTTTAGAAATTGGCTGCACATCAAAAACTAAACCTGGACCGGATCAGGACCAAACAAGGACGAGAACAGGACCAAACAAGGTTAGGGTCAGGACTAAAATGAGTTCAAGCTAGGTTAAGGATGAACACGTCGTGATGAGTTAAAGGCATTTCTACTGGTCGATACACACGTTTGTGGTTAAATACTGCTACTGTTTTTGAGCTTTGTGTCAGTATTTGTTTCATGTGGATGAGCCCAGTAATTACAACCAATCATAAACCACATTTCAATTCGTTAAGATGTGTTCATTTGTTAAGAAAATCCCAAGTACAATATTATTTTCGATTTTGTGACTGTGTGAAAACATCAACAATATCTGAGAAAAACGAAAAGAAACAACTAAATACAACAGAATCTTAATCTGACACATGTTTTGGTCGCTCAACTTTATACGGCAACATGGAAGGAGAAAGTAGTTTCTCCGTTGTTGCTGCGACTGTGCAGGGCTGAGCTAGCTTGTATGCTAATGCGAGGGGGAGGTAAAGGACACTTAAACTCAACAAAATTAATTTACTCAACTAACAAACAAACAAACAAACAAACAAACAAACAAACAAACTCAAAAACATGTCATTTAAAGAGAGAAAGGTAATGAGTCCAACTGTGTGTGGGTCAGTGTGTTTGTCTGGTGTGTGTTCCTCTGTTGTTTACCTGTGTTTGTCTGTTGTTTACCTGTGTGTTTACCTGTGTGTTTACCTGCGTGTTTGTCTGTTGTTTACCTGTGTGTTTGTCTGTTGTTTACCTGTTTGTCTGTTGTTTACCTGCTGTTTGTCTGTTGTTACGTGTGTGTTTGTCTGTTGTTTACACCTGTGTGTTTTGTTGTTGTTTACCTGTTTTGTCTGTTTTGTTTACCTGCGGTGTTTGTCTGTTGTTTACCTGTGTGTTTGTCTGTTTTACCTGTGTGTTTGTCTGTGTTATACCTGCGTGTTTGTCCTGTGTTTTACCTGTGTGTTTGTCTCCGTGGTGTTTACCTGTGTGTTTGTCCTGTTGTTTACCTGTGTGGATTGGTCTGTTGTTAACACTGTGGTTGTCTGTTGTTTATGTGTGTTTGTCTTTGTTTACCTGGTAATCCGTCTGTGTTTACCTGTGTGTTTGTCTGTTGTTTACCTGTGTGTTTGTCTGTTGTTTACCTGTGTGTTTTGTCTGTTGTTTACCTGTGTTGTCTGTTGTTTGTGTGTTTGTTCTGTTTACCTGTGTGTTTTGTCTGTTGTTTACCTGTGTGTTTGGTCTGTTGTTTACCTGTGTGTTCCTCTGTTGTTTACCTGTGTTTGTCCTGTTTGTTTACGCTGTGTGTTTGTCCCCTGTTGTTTTACCCGCTGTTTTGTTTTGTTGTGTTTACCTGTGGTGTTTTGTAATGTTTTTACCTTGTTGTGTTCCTCTTTGTTTACCTGTGTTGTCTGTTGTTTACCTGTGTGTTTGTCTGGTTGTTTTTTACCTGTGTGTTTGTCTGTTGTTTACCTGTGTTTTTTGTCTGTTGGCTTTACCTGGTGTTGTCTGTTTTTTACCTGTGTGTTTGTCTGTTGTTTACCTGTGTGTTTGTCTGTTGTTTTTATGTGTGTTTGTATGGTTGTTACTGCGTGTTTGTCCTGTTGTTTACCTCTGTGTGTTTGTCTGTTGTTCACGTGTGTTTGTCTGTTTGTGTTACCTGTGTGTTTTGTTCTGTTGTTCACCTTGTTTGTTCCCTGTTGTTTAACCTGTGTTGTTTGCTGTTGTTTACCTGTGTGTTTGTCTGTTGTTTACCTGTGTTTGTTTTCTGTTGTTTACCTGCGTGTTTGTCTGTTTGTTTACCTGTGTGTTTGTTCCAGTGAGTTGTTTACCTGTGTGTTTGTCTGTTGTTTACCTGTGTGTTTGTCCGTTGTTTCGCTGCTGTTTGTCTGTTTTGTTTTACTGTGTGTTTTGTCCGTTGTTTACCACTGTGTGTTTTTGTCTGTTGTTTACCTGTGTGTTTGGTCTGTTGTTTAAATGTGTGTTTTGTCTGTTGTTTATGTGTGTTGTCTGTTGTTTACCGCGTGTGTGTTTGTCTGTTGTTTAACCTGTGTGTTTGTCTGTTGTTTACCTGTTGTTTGGTTCTGTTGTTTTAGCCTGTGGTGTTCCTCTGTTGTTCACTGTGTTGTGTTTCGTCTGTTTGTTTAACCTGTGTGGTTCCTCTGTTTGTTCCACCTGTGTGTTTGTCTGTTGTTACCCTGTGTTCCTCTGTTGTTTTACCTGTGTGTTTGTCTGTTTGTTTACCTGTGTGGTTTGTCTGTTGTTCACACTGTGTTTTGTCTGTTGTTTTACCTGTGTGTTTGTCTGTTGTTTTATTGTGTTTGTCTGTTGTTTACCGTGTGTTTGTCTGTTGTTTATCTGTGTGTTTGTCCTGTTGTTTACCTGTGTGTTTTGTCTGTTGTTTAACCTGTTGTGTTGTCTGTTGTTCACAGATTGTGTGTTTGTCTGTTGTTTAACCTGTGTGTTTGTCTGTTGTTTACCTGTGTGTTCCTCTGTTGTTCACACTGTGTGTTTGTTGTTTTGTTACCTGTTGTTTGTCTGTTGTTCACCTGTGTGTTTGTCTGTTGTTACTGTTGTCGTTTGGTCTGTTGTTCACTGTGTGTGTTTGTCTAGTTGTTTACCTGTGGTGTTGTCTTGTTTTTCACCTGTGTGGTTTGTCTGTTGTTCACCCTGTGTGTTTTCTGTTGTTTACAGCTGTGTGTTTGTCTGTTTGTTACCTGTGATGTTTTTGTCTGTTTTTGGTTCAACTCTGTGGTGTTGTCGTCTTGTTGTTTACCTGTGTGTTTGTTCTGTTGTTCACCTGTGTGTTTGTCTGTGTTTACCTGTGTGTTTTTGTCTGTTGTGTTCCTGTGTGTTTGTCTGTTGTGACCAGAAAGTGTTATTTCTCCATTGAAAGTGTCATTATATCAGTGTTTTAAGTGCTTTTTATGGACACGCCCTTTATTGCCGTTTCTGTCACTTTGGCGACGTCAAATGCAACGCGACACGTTTGGACTGTTGGACTCCAGAAGTCCTCCGCGTTCCACTGGAACCACATTTTCTCATCACGTTTACACAACAAACGCTGTCAGTGAGAACGAATGAAGCAAAGGCATGTTCATCAGCAAACACAACGGAAAGATCACAACAAAGATTTCTGTCGCTGGTTTTAGACCTGCTTTAGTCCTGCTTTAGAACGCTGTTAGTCCTGCTTTAGTCCTGCTTTAGTCCTGCTTTTAGTCTGCTTTGTCCTGCCTTAGACCTGGCTTTAGTCGCTTAAGCTGTTTAAGTCTGACTTTAGTCCCTGCTTTCGTCCTGGCCTTTAACCTTGCTTTAGCCTGCTGATCTTAGTCCTGCTTTAGACCTGCTTTAGCACCTCTGCTTTAGCGCTGCTTTGACCTGCTTTAGTCCTGCTTTATACCTGCTTTAGTCCTGCTTTAGATGTTTCCTGCTTCTTAAGTCCCTGCTTTAGACCCTGCTTTAGCTCTATTCCGCTTTAGACCTGCTTTAGTCGCTGCTTTAGTACTCTTTGTCCTGTCTTAGCTCACCTGCTTGTAGTCTTACCTGCTCCTGTTGACCTGCTAGTCCTGTTAGTGCTACCTGCTTTAGTCATGTCAGACGCTGCTTTAGTCCTGCTTTAGTCCCTGCTTTAAGCCTGCTTTAGTCCTGCGCTTTAGACCTGCTTAGTCTGTTTAAGACTCTTTGCCTCCTTAGCATTGCTTCGACAAATGACTTTAGTCTGCTAGTCTCTTTGCTCTTTAGTCCTGCTTTAGACGCTGTAACTTTAGACGTTACCTGCCTTTAGTCGCAGTTCCTGCTTTTTTTTTTAGTTGCACCTGTAGTTGCTTAGACCTGCTTTTCCTGGGTACTCTTAGACCTCTTTAGTTCCTGCTTTAGACCAGCTTTAGTCCTGCTAGCCTCTTTAAGAGCCTGCTTTAGTCGTTTAGCCTCTTTAACCTGCTTTTAGCTCTTTACTGCTTGTCTGTTAGTCCTTAGTCGCTTTATCCTAGACCAGTTAGCTTTAGTCTGCTATCTGTAGCTGCTTTAGTCCTGCTAGTCCTGACTTTAGTCCTGGTGTAGTCGCTTGCTTTAGCCGTGAGTCCGTGATCTGCTTAGTCTGCTTCTGCTTTAGATCCAGCTTTAGACTGGTGTTAGTCCTGGCTATTAGTCCTGCTTTAGTCGCTTTATGTCCTGCTTTAGTCCTGGTGTGTCTCTTTAGTCCTGGCTTAAGTCCTGCTTTAGTCTGCTTTAGTCCTGGTGTAATCCTGCTGTTAGTCCTGCTTTAGTCCTGGTACTGCCTTAGTCCTGCTGTTATCGCTTTAGACCTGTTCTGACTTTAGTCCTGCTGTTAGTCCTGCGGTAGATCATGCTGGTAGTCCTCTACTACTTAGTCCTGTGATATCCGCTGTTAGTCTGCTTAGTCCTGACTTTAGTCCTGGGTGTAAATATTCCTGCTTTAGCTGTCTTTAAGTCCTGGTGTTCTGAGTCTGGTAATCATCCTGCTTTTAGTCCTGCATTAAGTCCTGGTTAATCCTGGTGTAATCCTGCTTTTAAGTTTAGTCCTGTTAGTCCTTTATCCTGCTTTAGTCGCTTAAGTCTACTTAGTCCTGTGTATAGTCCTGGTTAGTTGTTAGTCTGGTTTGCCGTATCCTGCTTAATCTGATTAGTCTGTTTAGTCCTGGTATATCATAGTCCTGGTTTAGTCCTGGTTTAGTCCTAGTTCAGTCCTGGGTTTGTCTGTTAGCTGTAGTCCTTGTTTGTCTGTAGTCGGTCGTCTAGTGTAGTTGTAGTCCTAGTTCATGTCTGGTTATCCTATATCCTGGTTTAGTTAGTCAGCCCTGGTTTATCTGGTTAGCCCTGGGTTTAGTCGTAGCCTGGTTCAGTCCTGGTTCAGTCTTGTTTAGTCCTAGTTTAGTCCTGTTTAGTCCTGTTCAGATCCTTGGTTTAGTCCTAGTTCCAGTCCTGGTTAGTCTCCTGGTTCAGTCCTAGTTCAGGTCTGGTTCAGTTCCTGGGTTCAGTCCTGGTTCAGACTGGTTCCAAGCCTGGTTCAGTCCTCAGGTTTAGCCCATGGTTCAGACCTGGTTTCAGTCCCTGTTTTTAGCACCTGGTTCAGTCCTGGTTCAGTCCTGGTTCAACTGGTTCATCCTGTTTTAGCTCCTGGTTCAGTCTGTTCAGCCCTGGTTCAGCCCTGGTCAGTCGCTGGTTCAGTCCCGGTTCAGTCCCTGGTTCAGTCTGGTGTTAGCCCTGGTTCAGTCCTGGTTCAGTCTGGTTCAGAACCTGGTTCAGATCCCTGGTTTCAGCCCTGTTCAGTCCTGGTTCAGTCCTGGTTCAGACCTGTTCGTCTGTCAGCCCTGGTTCATCCGGTTACCTGGTTCAGTCTGGTTGGTCTGTTAGCCCTGGTTCATCCTGGTTCAGTCCTGTTACCGTCTGGTTCAGTCCTGGTTTCATGTCACTGGTTTCAGTTCCCTTGGTTCAGAGCTTTTGGTTCAGTCCTGTTTTAGCCCTGGTTTCAGCTGTTCACTGTTTAAGCACTGGTTCAGTCCCCTGTCATCTGGTTCAGACCTGGTTCAGTCCCTGTTTTTAGCCCTGGTTCAGTCCTGGTTCAGTCCTGGTTCAGCCCTGGTTCAGCCCTGGTTCAGTCCTGGTTCAGTCCTTGGTTCAGCTCCTGGTTCAGCCCTGGTTCAGTCCTGGTTCAGTCCTGGTTCAGTCCGTGTTCGTCCTGGTTCAGCCTGGTTCAGCCTGGGTTCAGTCCTGGTTCAGTCCTGGTTCAGTCCATGGTTTACGCCCGGTTCAGCCCTGGTTCAGGCCGCCTGGTTTCAGCGCCTGGTTCAGTCCTGGTTCAGTCCTGGTTCAGCCTGGTTCAGCTCCTGGTTCAGCCCTGGTTCAGTCCTGGTTCAGTCCTGGTTCAGCCCTGGTTCAGTCCTGGTTTAGCGCCTGGTTCAGTCCTGGTTTCAGTCCTGTTCAGGTCGCTGGTTCAGTCCTGGTTTAGCCCTGGTTCAGTCCTGGTTTAGGCACCTGGTTCAGTTCCTGGTTCAGTCCTGGTTTCAGCCCTGGTTCAAGTCCCCTGGTTTTCAGTCCTGGTTTAAGCCCTGGTTCAGCCCTGGTCAGCCCTGGTTCAGCCTGGTTCAGTCCTGGTTCAGTCCTGGTTTCAGCCTGTTCAGTCTGGTTCAGCTGGTTCAGGTCCTGGTTCAGTCCTGGTTCAGCCCTGGTTCAGTCCTGGTTTAGCCCTGTTCAGTCATGGTTCAGTCTGTCGTCTGGTTCAGTCCTGGTTTGCCTGTTCAGTCCTGGTTTGCTAGTCCTTGGTCTGGTTCAGCTGATTCAGTCTGGTTTAGCCGGTGCCTGGTTCAGTGGCACCCTGGTTCAGCCTGGTCGTCTGTTCAGCCTCCCTGGTTCAGTTCCTGGTTTCAGCCAGTTCAGTCTGGCGTCTTTAGCCCGGTTAGCGTTTACTTCAGCCTGGTTCAGCCCTGGTTCAGTCCTGGTTCAGTCCTGGTTCAGCCCTGGTTCAGTCCTGGTTCAGCCCTGGTTCAGTCCTGGTTCAGTCCTGGTTCAGCCCTGGTTCAGTCCTGGTTTAGCCCTGGTTCAGTCCTGGTTCAGCCCTGGTTCAGTCCTGGTTCAGTCGTTATCATGACCAGCAGCTGCTCTTCCAATCAGATTGTGAGTACGACAGAGAAACGCCGAGTCATTCTAACGTCTTATCTGTGGGTGTCAGTGAGTTTCTCTGTTCTAAAGCAGTTCTAAACCAGGATTACAACCAAGACTAAAACCACAGCTAAACCAGGACTAAACCAGGACTAAACCAGGACTAAACCAGGACTAGAATAAATCTAAACCAGGACTGAAACAGGAATGACTGTAACTAAGACTAAATCAGAATTAAAACGTGACTAAACCAGGGCCAAAACAAGATTAAACCAGAACTAAAGCAGGACTGAAACAAGACTAAACCAGGACTAAACCAGGACTAAACCAGGACTAAACCAGGACTAAACCAGGACAAGAGCCAAACCAGAAGGATTGCTCAGACATTTTGGGAAGTTGAAACTCTTTAAGAAACAATAAACGATCCAAAGTGTTAAAGTTCACCCACAAACCAGAGGGTTGTTGGTTGAATACCATCATTGCCCTTTGGCCAGACACTGAACTGACCTTGAACATGAATGGAACTGTTGTGGTCAGAGGAACTGATGAATAAATGATAAAAGAACTTTGTTTAGAAAGTGCAATAAAACGTGTAGATTAAGTGTCATAAACCCACAAACCCAAGATAAGAACCCATTCAAAGAGTGAATGGAAGAACACAGGAAGAACACAAGAAGAACACAGGAAGAACACAGGAAGAACACAAGAAGAACACAAGAAGAACAAAAGAAGAACACAGGAAGAACACAGGAAGAACACAAGAAGAACACAAGAAGAACACAAGAAGAACACAGGAAGAACACAGGAAGAACACAGGAAGAACACAGGAAGAACACACAAGAAGAACACAGGAAGAATACAAGAAGAACACAGGAAGAACACAGGAAGAACACAGGAAGAACACAGGAAGAACACAAGAAGAACACAGGAAGAACACAGGAAGAACACAGGAAGAACACAGGAAGAACACAAGAAGAACACAAGAAGAACACAGGAGAACACAGAACACAGGAAGAACACAAAGAACACAGGAAGAACACAGGAACACAGAAGAAACACAGGAAGAACAGAAGAACACAGAAGAACAAGAAGAACACAGGAAGAACACAGGAACACAAGAAGAACACAGGAAGAACACAGGAAGAACACAGAAGAACACAAGAAACACAAGAAGAACACAGAAGAACACAGGAAGAACACAGGAAGAACACAGGAAGAACACAGGAAGAAAACAGGAAGAACACACAGGAAGAACACAGGAAGAACACAGGAAGAACACAGGAAGAACACACACAGGAAGAACACACACAGAAGAACACAGAAGAACACAGGAAGAACACAGGAAGAACACAGGAAGAACACAAGAAGAACACAAGAAGAACACAGAAGAACACAGAAGAACACAGGAAGAACACAGGAAGAACAGGAAGAACACAAGAAGAACACAGAAGAAGAACACAGGAAAACACAGGAAGAACACAGAAGAACACAGGAGAACACAAGAAGAACACAGAAGAACACAGGAAGACACAGGAGAACAAAGAACACAGAAGAACACAGAAGAACACAGAAGAAGAACACAGGAAGAACAAGAAGAACAAGGAAGAACAGGAAGAGAAACACACAGAAGAACACGGAAGAACACAGGAAGAACAAGAAGGAAGAACAGGAAGAACACAGGAAGAAACACAAGAAGAACACAAGAAGAACACAGGAAGAGCACAGGAAGAACACAGGAAGAGCACAGAAGAACACAGGAAGAACACAAGAAGAACACAGGAAGAGCACAGGAAGAGCACAGGAAGAACAACAAAAGAAGAACACAAGAAGAACACAAGAAGAACACAAGAAGAACACAAGAAGAAACAAGAAGAACACAGAAGAACAGGAAGAACACAGGAAGAGCACAGGAAGAGAGCACAGGAAGAGCACAGGAAGAACACAGGAAGAACAGGAAGAGCAACAGGAAGAACACACACAGGAAGAGGAAGAACACAAGAAGAACAAGAGCACAGGAAAGAGCACAGGAGAACACAGGAAGAACACAATAAGAACACAGGAAGAACACAGGAAGAACACAATGATCGTTTGGTTGCCGTGAATACAAGTCTACACTTTCTCTGTGTGATCAAAGTACAAATGTAAGGTGGCAGTAATCTGAGCATTGCCTTGTAAATAAATGTGCACCAATGTCTTGGCCAGAGAAGGCCATCCCACTTGTGAATACCAGTCACAGTGATGTGTCACGGCTCCATGGTTATTAATGAACCTCAGAGAAGCATGAGAAAGTTTCCTCTAGCTTGTACCTGCAGCTAACACGTTTATTGTCGTTTTTGTCCGTCTTGTACCTGCAGCTAACACGTTTATTGTCGTTTTGTCCGTCTTGTACCTGCAGCTAACACGTTTAATTGTCGTTTCGTCCATCTTGTACCTGCAGCTAACACGTTTAATGTCGTTTTGTCCGTCTTGTACCTGCAGCTAACACGTTTATTGTCGTTTGTCCGTCTTGTACCTGCAGCTAACACGTTTATTGTCGTTTGTCCGTCTTGTACCTGCAGCTAACACGTTTATGTCGTTTTGTCGTCTTGTACCTGCAGCTAACGTTTGTCCATCTTGTACGTTTGTCCCGTTGTACCTGCAGCTAACACGTTTAATGACATTTTGTCCGTCTTGTACCTGCAGCTAACACGCTTATTGTCATTTTGTCTGTCTTGTACCTGCAGCTAACACGTTTATTTGTTTCGTCCATCTTTGTACCTGCAGCTAACACGTTTAATTGTCGTTTTGTCCGTCTTGTACCTGCAGCTAACACGTTTAACTGTAACAGTTTATTGTCTGTCTTTGTACCTGCAGCTAACACGTTGTTGTCGTTTCGTCCGTCCTGTACCTGCAGCTAACCGTTGTGGTTTGTCCACCTGCAGCTAACACGTTGTCGTTTCGTCCGTGCACTAATACGTCGTTTGTCCGTACCTGCAGCTAACACGTTGTTTTGTCCGTACCTGCAGCTAACACGTTGTTTTTGCGTACCTGCAGCTAACACGTTGTTTTGTGCGTACCTGCAGCTAACACGTCTTTTTGTGCGTACCTGCAGCTAACACGTCGTTTTGTCCGTACCTGCAGCTAACACGTTGTTTTGTCCGTACCTGCAGCTAACACGTTGTTTTGTCCGTACCTGCAGCTAACACGTTGTTTTGTGCGTACCTGCAGCTAACACGTTGTTTTGTGCGTACCTGCAGCTAACACGTTGTTTTGTCCGTACCTGCAGCTAACACGTTGTTTGTGTCCGTACCTGCAGCTAAACACGTTGTTTTGTGCGTACCTGCAGCTAACACGTTGTTTGTGCGTACCTGCAGCTAACACGTTGTTTTGTGCGTACCTGCAGCTAACACGTTGTTTTGTGCGTACTGCAGCTGCACGTTGTTTTGTGCGTACCTGCAGCTAGCACGTTGTTTTGTGCGTACCTGCAGCTCGCACCAGGCCACCTCCACAGTCGTCTCCGTGTCCAGACCTTTGAAAACCGTCTTGAAGGAGCCTCGTCCGATCTCGATGTTGAACTTGAGGAATCGTCCGTCAGGAGACGACGCCACGGCCTGTAGATCCGAGTCGTCGTCAACGGCGCGCTTTTGCCATAGCAACGGCGGCACAGGCTCCACCCCCTCCACCTCAGACTCCTCCTCCCAAGTTTCCTGTCCTCCACGTCACTGGGACAACATTTTACTAAAGACAAGAAGAAATATGATTGTAAAGTTCTAAAATCTCTTCAAACTCTTGGATTAGTCCAAGTTTTAGTCCTTGTCTAGTTGGTCCTGGTCCTGGTGTCCTGGTGTAACCTGGTTGGTCCTGGTGTAGACCTGGTTGGTCCTGGACCTGTTTGTCCTGGTAGACCTGGTTGGTCCTGGTGTACCTGGTTGCCTGGTGTAACCTGGTTGGGTCCTGGTGTAGACCTGGTTGGTCCTGGTGTGTAGACCTGGTTGGCTGTGTGACCTGTTGTCCTGTGTAGAACCTGGTTGGTCTTGTAGACCTGTAGACCTGGTTGTAGACCTGGTTGGTCCTGGTGTAGACCTGGTTCGGTCCTGGTGTAGACCTGGTTGGTCCTGGTGTAGACCTGGTTGGTCCTGGTGTAGACCTGGTTGGTCCTGGTGTAGACCTGGTTTGGTCCTGGTGTAGACCTGGTTTGGTCCTGGTGTAGACCTGGTTGGTCCTGGTGTAGACCTGGTTCGGTCCTGGTGTAGACCTGGTTGGTCCTGGTGTAGACCTGGTTGGTCCTGGTGTAGACCTGGTTGGGTCCTGGTGTAGTCTTGTGCAGAGTGAAAGGTTCCACAGTGCCCTTTTCCCACGGTGACACATCCGTCTGGGTTCAGTCTTTATGTCACTTTGAGCTACTGTTCACGCTCTAGTTACACATTAGATCTTTGTGCTTGGTTTGGTCTTGGATTGGGTTTGTCATTGACTGAGCTGGTTCACGTTAAGTCCAAAGTTTAGACCTGGGTTAGTCTGGGTTTGCCCCACATATGTAGGAATTATAAAATATAAATAGTTTCCATTGTCCGTTTTACGACTTCATAAATGCATCTTAACCATTTTGCACATTGTACGAGGCAAAGTACTCACCGGGAACTTGTAGATCCGGACTTAGACCAGAAATAAAGCTTGGTTCAGGTTCGTGGACCGAGTAAAACATCCTTTAAAACAAGAACATTTCTTCAACCACTCAAAATACGTAAATGAGGTCATTATTATTATTATTATTATTCTTATTATTCTTATTATTAGTTTTTTTTGCAGGTCTTGAAGCTCGTGTGTGTAAGTCAGAGCTGCGTCAGGCCTCTATCTGATGCTGCAGACAGGCCACGCCCACTGGAGCAGCGAGCCACGCCCCTTTCTGCCGAAGGCCACGCCCCCTCCGGCACCCGACACACAACAGTGGAGCCATGTGGGCGCTCGCGACGTAAACACAGAGCGGCTCCTGGCCAAACAAGGAGGAAGTGAACGTTACTCCTGAGCCGAAAGTAACTGAGTACGAACACTCGCATTACTGTAGCTGAGAAAACTTTTGGCGGTAATTGTACTTTTTTGAGTCGATTTTTAAACCACAAACACTGATTGGCCAGAAAATATGCCGTTTTTAACAGTTTAGAGACGCTACAGTATTTGATTTGTATTTTTTTGGGTCCGTTTTTTGCTCTCAACAACAAAACTGTTCAATCTGCCCCAAAATATGTTTTATTATTTCACTTAAATTTGCATTTTACTCCCACAGAGAGACACAAATCAGGCGTTCAAGTCGCTCCCAAACACACCAAACACCACACATGGAACAGAAAGATTGGTTTTATACCTAATTCTAAACCTGATTTATTAAAGTTTATTCAATTATAGCTTCATTTTTAGTGTAATTTCATGAGTAAACTGACAGATTTGTTTTCTGTAAACAAGTATGAACACGTACAGGCCGATCGATGCTATTTTATGCTATTTTATGCTATGATACAGAAAACTCTCAATTGGAAACACAACTTTTTCCATCTTTTATTCAATTTCCTGGTGAATTATGTCGATTTTACGCACAACTAATTCAAACAAAGTCACACCTGAGTCTTAATGTTGGTTGTTGCCATGGCGTCACCTCAGAAAAGTAAACACATTGTTCTGTAGGTGTTAACGTTACGGCAGGCGTTGTTAGCGTCCGCGGTAGCATTTAGCCCACCAGCTAACGTTAGCATTCCCGGCTAGGCGTTTGACCGCTTCTTCTGTATTTATCACAGTAAATACTAAACTCTGCACTTTAAAAAAAAAACAACAACAACAAAAGAAACAGCATCTCGAGGAAACAAAACCGAGAGTGAAATGTTAGTCCGGGTCATGTCCCCTCCAGGGTCTGTCCCAGGGTCTGTTACGCTTGTCCACGTTTACAAAGTGTCCAACGTTCTCTCTCAGTCCAGCCCTTCGCAGTCGGCTCAGTTCCCGTCATCCCACTTCTTTGTTAGCCCAACCCAAAAGTGGTATCCGTTAATCATGTCCATCGCTGGAGTTCTGCATCCACAGTTCCTCCAGCAGCAGTAATGGGCACTTTGACTCGGCGAAATAACGTTTTCCCAACAGAACTTCCAAACGTATGATTTTGAGGTTCTCCACTGAGGTTCTCCAATTCTTCGTCCGTCAGAGCAGCTTTTCTACATTAAAATGAATGGATTGTTCGTGGGCGTTTCCTCGGACGCAGACTGTCTCTAGGTTATTATATGTTCTGTTCTCTTATTATATGTTCTGTTACGCAATTAAAACCAGTCATAAATAATTAGAGACGGTGAAATAGGCACAAAATAAGCAAATAATGCAGATTAAATTAAAAAATGTAATTCAATTTGTATTTTGAATGGGTTAAAACGGCTTTCTGTTGGTTGTGCGTTAATTTATCACTGAAACGTCGCACACGCTCACTACAAGAGCGGTGTTTTCTGCACTCCGGAGCCTAAACGTCCCTTCGGAGCGCGGGAGAGAACGCCGAAACAGAAGCCGGCCCTCGTCGTTCAGGGACAGATGGTTCTGTGAGTGATTCATGGCAAAAGCTTCTGCGCGGCACGAAAACAAAGAGCGTTTTTACCTCCCACGTTTTAGCATATGGAGCCATCGAAACTACAGCCCCGCGGGTGGACCAAGCGAGCGGCGGCACGTGGGCTTTTGGTGGTCGGTTCTGATGAAAAAGGGGACGGTTTCTGTAACGACGGTCAAGGCACGTCTCAATTAGCGAGGGCAGACGTTTGCTGATTAAAACAAAGATAATGAGGGTTATGTAAAGATGCTGCGGAGGCTGGACTGGGTTAGATATAACAACAACAACAACAACAACAACAACAAGACCAAGAATTAACAAAACAACACCAACACATAAATAAGACACCAATATAAATAATAATAATAATAATAATAATAGATAATAAATAATTATAATAATAGATAAAATAATAAAAAAATGATAGATAATGATATGAAAGAGTAATATAATGAATGATGATGATGATGAATAATAAATAAAGGCCATGAATCAGAAGTAAAAATAAAATAAATAAGTAAGGATACAATATAAAAAATAAGGAATAACAATGGAAAAAGATAAATAAATGAATAAAATGAATTAAAAAATATAAGTAGAACACCTACTGCCCATATTAATAATTTAAGGAGAAGTGGTACCGGGTAAAGTGGTAGGGTTCAGAGTTCTTAAATATAAAAAACTTTACGTTACATTTTCAGCCAAAATAATCTATCTTGATAGATAAATAGGTAATATTATATAATATACTATGTCAAGTGTTAGAGGAAATCATATGAAACAAGCAGCAAAATACACCACTCGGGGACTCAAGCCACGCCTCCGAACCGTGCAAAGCCAAAGTGCGAATTTCCTGGAGCAGATTGGACGAGAAAGCGGCGGGCTGGAGCCGTCTGCAACATGTGCAAACATGTCCATGCTGTCAGAGGGAGAGAGAGTAGAGGCAAAGAGAGAGAAGAGAGGGGGAAGAGGGAAGAGAAGAGGGGGGAGAGAGAGGGGAGAGAGAGAGGGGAGGGGTAGAGAGAGGGGAGAGAGAGAGGGGACGAGAGAAGAGAGAGAGAGAGGCAAGGAGGAAGGCGCACAGAGGGAGAGAGATAGGACGGGGAGAGAGAAGGGACGAGAGGGAGAGAGAGCGAGAGAGACGGCGCAGGAGAGGACGTAGACGCGGGGAGGAGAGAGAGGAGGAAGAGGGGGGAGAGAGAGGAAAGAGGGAGAGAGACGGAGAAGAGAAGAGAGGAAACAAGAGGTTAGTCCGCTGTGAGGTTTAGTCTTGCTGTTGAGGTTAGGGTCCCGCTGCAGAGGTTATCTGCTGCAAAGGTTAGTCCCGCTGTGGAGTTAGAGTCTGCGTGGGTGAGGTTAGTCTGCTGTTGAGGTTAGTCCCGCTGTGAGGTTAGTCCGCGCTGTGAGAGTTAGTCCCGCTGTGAGTTTTAGTCCGCTGGCTGCGAGGTTAGTCCCGCTGTGAGGTTAGTCCGCTGTGAGGTTAGTCCTGCTGTGAGGTCAGGTCAGTCCTGCTGCGAGGTTAGTCCCGCTGCGAGGTTAGTCCGCGCTGTGAGGTTAGTCCCGCTGTGCGAGAGTTGTCCCGCTGCGAGGAGGTTAGTCCCGCTGCGAGGTTAGTCCCGCTGTAAGGTTAGGGTCCCGCTGTGAGGTTTAGTCTGCTGTGAGGTTAGTCTTGCTGTGAGGTTAGTCCCGCTGTGAGGTTAGTCCCGCTGCAAGGTTAGTCCCGCTGCTTGTGAGGTTAGTCCCGCTGTGAGGTTAGTCTGCTGTGAGGTTAGTCCCCTGTTGAGGTTAGTCTGCTTGAGTTTAGGTCTGCTGTGAGGTTAGTCCCGCTCCGAGGGTTAATCCCGCTGCAAGGTTAGTCCCGCTGTGAGGTTAGTCTGCTGTGAGGTTAGTCCCGCTGCGAGGTTAGTCCCGCTGCAGGTTAGTCTGCTGCGAGGTTAGTCTGCTGTGAGGTTAGTCCCACTTGCGAGGTTAGTCCCGCTGCGAGGTTAGTCTGCTGCCGAGGTTAGTCTGCTGTGAGGTTAGTCCTGCTGTGAAGTCAGTCCTGCTGCGAGGTCTAGTCCTGCTGTGAGGTCAGTCCTGCTGCGAGGTCAGTCCTGCTGCGAGGTCAGTCCCGCTGCGAGGTTAGTCCCGCTTGCCGAGGTTAGTCCCGCTGTGAGGTTTAGTCCCGCTGTGAGGTTAGTCCTTGCTTGTGAGGTTAGTCTGCGTGTGAGGTTAGTCCCGCTGCGAGGTTAGTCCCGCTGCGAGGTTAGTCCCGCTGCGGAGTTAGGTCTCTGCTGTGAGGTTAGTCCTGCTGTGAAGGTTAGTCCCGCTGCGAGGTTAGTCCCGCTGCGAGGTTAGTCCTGCTGTGTGAGGTTAGTCCCGCTGCCTGTGAGGTTAGTCCCGCTGCTGTGAGGTTAGTCCCGCTGCTGCGAGGTTAGTCCTGCTGTGAGGTTAGTCCTGCTGTGAGGTCAGTCCTGCTGCGAGGTTAGTCCCGCTGCGAGGTTAGTCCCGCTGCTGTCCCGAGGTTAGTCCAGTCCCGCTGCTGTGAGGTTAGTCCTGCGCTGCTGTGAGGTTAGTCCCTGCTGTGAGGTCAGTCCTGCTGCCCGAGGTTAGTCCCGCTGAGCTGCGAGGTTAGTCCCGCTGCGAGGTTAGTCCCGCTGCCCGAGGTTAGTCCCAGTCTGTGAGGTTTGTCCCGCTGTGAGGTCAGTCCCGCTGCGAGGTTAGTCCCTCTGCAACGTTATACTTTGTACTTTGTTACTTTCCACCACTGCACTTTGACTACATGTTGCCTCCCGTATTTAATTCCACCCATTCAAATGTGAAACCTCCAATCGAAGCGATCAGATTGGTCGGTCTTGACAGTAACCGCTCATGTCCTTTTCAGATCCCGGTAAATTCAACTTCACCCCGCGGCTCTTCCAGCTCAGCAGCTCGTCCGGGGACTTTGTGGCCCAGGAGTTTTTCCACCCGTCCCGAGCTCCAGACCTGATCAGCTCCCTGCCCTTCCTCCAGGAGGATCTGTACAACGTGGCCCAGCCCGGTCAGTGCTCCTGCACAGCGACAGCAACATGTAGAGTCTGACCGGTCCAGAATGTCTGCATAGAATAGAGTCAGGAAGTGGCTCCCGATTGGATGATCACCGTTATCACATCAGAGCAATCGTCAAATCAAATACAAGACATACAAAGTTCTTTACAAGCTCCACCCACACACGCATGGAGAACGTCTTCTGTTCATATTTTAAGATCCAGTTACAAAGAGCATCCATTAGTCTTTCATCATTCATCAGTTCATCCATTGGTGGACATGGAAACGTCAGACTGTGTCGCAGAACCGACACTGAGATAACTTTATTCAGTGGGATAAAACCTGTGGGAAAATACAAATGACATGAGTTTTGCACCAATCAAGTGTCAGTTTGAGAAGAAAACTGTGGCACTCCATCCAAAAGTGAAGAAATCATATGTTCTGGGACATTAGAAGAGTTTTGACCCACTGTAAACCCTGGCTGCTACAAAACAGTCACGGAATTTCCTTTCATTTATTATTACAACCAGGAAGTAACATTTTAAACCTAAAAAAAGGCCAAATTGGGATGAAACCTGTACATTTTTGAGCTAAATCTTAAATATAATAAGCCGCGCTTCAGTCCAATGTGTTCTTAACCTCTCTCTCTCTCCTTAGCCCTGTTCCTGGTGGATAACTTCCACGAGGTTTACCTGTGGCAGGGCTGGTGGCCGCCGGACTCAGAGGTCACGGGGTCGGCGCGGATCCGGTGGGACGCAGACAGGAAGTGCGCCATGGAAACGGTGCTCCAGTACTGCAGACGTAAGAGCGTAGGATCTGTTGTAACGCTGGTGGTCTTGAACTTCAATGGACGGGGGAGTTTTCTATGCTTTTCAAGGTTCAAAATGCAGATGTTTTGACCTGGTTTATGGTTCATGTCTCTGTGATTACGGGGTCAAGCCACATGAAACAAAAACTGGCATAAAGTCCAACGTCTACTCTGTCAACAATCAGAAAAGCTTCAGAAAACCGTGCCATTTTTCAACGCCAAAAGTGTGATTGTTGGACTTTAAAGCACGAGATAAATATGACAAGTTTGTGGGGAAAATCCATGACCACCTTAACAGTTTGCGTCGCGTTTGTGATGACCACCTTAACAGTTTGCGTCGCGTTTGTGATGACCACCTTAACAGTTTGCGTCGCGTTTGTGATGACCACCTTAACAGTTTTGCGTCGTTTGTTGTGATGACCACCTTAACAGTTTGCGTCGCGTTTGTGATGACCACCTTGTTTGCTAGTGGAAGACGGCATTACTACATGAAGAAAACGACTGTGTTTTGTGTCCAGGAGGCGGAGGTCTGTAACCAGATCATTTTGGTGGAGGACGTTCTGGCTCGTCTCTGTCAGAACTCGTTCCCTTTGGCACAGCTCCTTTGCCCGAAGGAGTGGATCCTCTGCGGCTGGAGATCTATCTCTCCGACCAGGACTTCCAGGTGAGGACCAGGCCTGGACCAGGGATGAAACAAGGACTGGACCAGAGACTAAACCAGGATTAAAATCGAACTGAACCAGCCCGGAGCCAGGGTTTAACCAGGGACTGAACAAGGACTAGAATCAGGAACAGAGTGGGACTAAACAAGGGTCTAAACCACGGCTAAAACGGGACTGAACCAGGATCAAATCAGGACTGAATGCAGGACCAACTCGGGGATAAAAACCAGGGACTAAATCAGAACTAAAACCAAGGACCAAACCAAGACTAAATCCAAGACTGAATCGGGGACTAAACCAAGATTCAGTTTGACCTTCTGTCCAGACCAAAACGAAATAAACTGTCCCAAAACCGGTTTTATTTCAAAGGGCTTCACACTCGTCTCAGATTATGTCAGTTTCATCTGGTCGCGACACGTTCTGCTCATGATGTGTCGGTTTCATCCGGTCTCGACACGTTCTGCTCATGATGTGTCGGTTTCATCCGGTCTCTACACGTTCTGCTCATGATGTGTCGCTTTCATCCGGTCGCGACACGTTCTGCTCATGATGTGTCGGTTTCATCCGGTCGCGACACGTTCTGCTCATGATGTGTCGGTTTCATCCGGTCGCGACACGTTCTGCTCATGATGTGTCGGTTTCATCCGGTCGCGACACGTTCTGCTCATGATGTGTCGCTTTCATCCGGTCGCGACACATTCTTCATTAACTCCATGTAACTTTTCATTTTTCAGAACAAGTTGTAGATGGAGCGAGGTAAGGACCCTGTCACTAACCTGCAGCCTGAGACCACTGTTCAGATGACTTCAAAGGACTCGCGTTTGAGTCTAGTTTATTCAGTTTAGTTTAGTTTTATTCAGTTAGTTTAGTTTTATTCAGTTAGTTTAGTGTTATTTAGTAGTTTAGTTTAGTGTTATTTAGTTAGTTTAGTGTTATTCAGTTAGTTAGTGTTATTTAGTTAGTTTAGTGTTATTTAGTTAGTTTAGTGTTATTCAGTTAGTTTAGTGTTATTTAGTTAGTTTAGTGTTATTTCAGTTAGTTTAGTGTTATTTAGTTGTTTAGTGTTATTTAGTTAGTTTAGTGTTATTTAGTTAGTTTAGTGTTATTTAGTTGGTTTAGTGTTATTTTAGTTGGTTTAGTGTTATTCAGTTAGTTTTAGTGTTATTTAGTTAGTTTAGTGTTATTCAGTTAGTTTAGTTGTATTTCAGTTAGTTTAGTGTTATTTAGTTAGTTTAGTGTTATTTAGTTTAGTTTAGTGTTTTCAGTTAGTTTAGTTTTTATTCAGTTAGTTTAGTGTTTATTCAGTTAGTTTAGTGTTATTTAGTTAGTTTAGTTATTTTAGTTAGTTTAGTGTTATTCAGTTAGTTTGTTTTTTCAGTTAGTTTAGTGTTATTCAGTTAGTTTAGTGTTATTTAGTTGGTTTAGTTTATTCAGTTAGTTTAGTTAGTTTAGTTTATTTAGTTAGTTTAGTTGTTCAGTTAGTTTAGTGTTATTTAGTTGGTTTAGTTTTTAGTTAGTTTAGTTAGTTTCAGTTAGTTTAGTGTTATTTAGTTAGTTTAGTGTTATTCAGTTAGTTTAGTGTTATTTATTCAGTTAGTTTAGTTTTATTCAGTTAGTTTAGTGTTATTCAGTTAGTTTAGTGTTATTTAGTTGTTAGTTTTTAGTTAGTTAGTGTTATTTAAGTTAGTTTAGTGTTATTCAGTTAGTTTAGTTTAGTTGTTTAGTTTATTTAGTTGGTTTAGTGTTATTTAGTTAGTTTAGTGTTATTCAGTTAGTTTAGTGTTATTTAGTTGTTTAGTTTAGTTAGTTATTAGTTAGTTTAGTGTTATTTAGTTAGTTTAGTTTGTTATTTCAGTTAGTTTAGTGTTATTCAGTTAGTTTAGTGTTATTTAGTTAGTTTAGTGTTATTTAGTTGGTTTAGTGTTATTCAGTTAGTTTAGTGTTATTCAGTTAGTTTATTTAGTTGTTATTTAGTTAGTTTAGTGTTATTCAGTTAGTTTAGTGTTATTTAGTTAGTTTAGTGTTATTCAGTTAGTTTAGTGTTATTCAGTTAGTTTAGTGTTATTCAGTTAGTTAGTGTTATTCAGTTAGTTTAGTGTTATTCAGTAGTTTAGTTTAGTTAGTTTTTAGTTAGTTTAGTTCAGTTAGTTAGTTAGTTTATTCAGTTAGTTAGTTTATTCAGTTAGTTTAGTTTAGTTAGTTAGTTTATTTAGTTAGTTTAGTGTTATTTAGTTGACCTGAAAGTCAGAAAAGCCTTGAAACGAGCTCATTTTAACACGTACATTTCGTTGCCGTGTTTATTTCTGCTCCGTTTGTGATTTTTTAATTTAGTTTTTTCACCTTTGATCAACATCATATTTCTAAACACTTTTCTCGACAATAACGCACAAACGCCGACGCTCTTTGACCCTGTCCGTTTGGAGTTTGCATGAACAGGTGAACTGCTGAATCTAAAGCCACGTTTCCACTGGTTCACTTTGGAGCAGATCGGTTCGGTCCTAAAGTGTTTGAAATAAAGCGTCTCGGCCCGTTTCTTGCATCTAAAGTGGACCCTCAGAAACCCTCAGGCTCTCTTGGTTCTCCAGGTGAACTTAAAGCTAACCAGAAGCTCCACCCCCACAGCCAGACGATTGGATAAGAGAGAACGCAGACTCAAGACGGCAAAAAGCAGAGAGAAACACAAAAAGAACCATTTGTCACCAAACTCTGACGCTGTATTTCAACTTACATGTCGAGCCCACACGCTCAGCAAAACAGAGCTAGCGTAGCACGTTAGCATCAGCCGTTTCCTGTTTATCGACGCGCGGGCACTCGCTTTGTCAAGAGCCAGAATCTGATATTTCCAGGTCATAATGCGTCCAACATGATCCGAAGCCAACGCATTACGTAAAGAGAGGTTCAAACGCATGAAATTAATGCTAGCTAGCTTTAGCCATTAGAAGAACCGTGTCAAAGCGCTCGTAGACGAACCGGTCTGGGGATCAGGACCAGTCGACACGTGGCTTTAATATCCCCAGTGAGAGAATGACAGCGTGAAAGGCTTCGGTTTGCCTCTAATAAACAGCACCCCCTCCTGGACTCGGCGGGAATAACGCGACGCCCGCGCACTGCCGAGTCTCCCACCGTTTGCATCGCTGAGATTTGTCACTTTTGCACATTTCTGAGTAACTTTTAACGATCACAAGATGGCGGCATGATTAAAAATGAATGAAAACACCTCAAACGAATCACTCGTTCATCTCTTTTTCCTTCCCTTATTCACCGCTTTCCTTTTGTTCGATCGCACGGACACGAAACCAGTCCAGCCCGGAAAAGTACTGAAGTGTGCGCGTTTGCCTTCTCTTTTCGCAGAGCGCTTTGGAGATGACGAGGGAAGAGTACGAAGGTTTGCCCAGTTGGAAACAAGTCAACCTGAAGAAAGCCAAAGGACTTTTCTAACGTTTATGAGTTGGTTCAGCAAAGTGGACACGAGCGAGACGCGGTGGACTGTTCAGAGACCAGGACGGAAGCTACCGGAGAGACGATTTTCTGCCTTTGTGAACAATCAATCCTTTGTCAATGTTGACTTCATTTGAGGCTGCAGCGCCCCTTAGTGGTTGAATGTGAGAGCGGATGTTGTTTTTGAGCACTTTCCTATTGAGTGCGGTCCTATATTATGCGTTATCCAGGCTTTCTTAATTACTTTAGGACGCTTTAGTCTCGTTTTATTTCTCTTTGTAAAACTTCAAATTTGTGTGTATTTTAGTTGAAAAGAAATTTGAATACAAAACGCAGCGTGAAACCATTTAAATTATGTTGAAAAATGACATTTATAACAGGATTAAAGCACCCGGATGTGAGTTTTGCGTAATGTACGGCCTTTCAGCGGGTCAAGTTTGAAAACCGTGACATGGTGCAGCGTGGAAACTCGGACGTCGTGCTTTAATTCTCATTTTTAAAGCGGTAAAACGCAGATGTTAGACTTGGTTTATGGTTCATATCTCTGCAGTTTTCCACATGAAACAATAACTTGGAAAAAGTTCAACGTCTTCCCCGACAGCATTAACACAAAAGTGAAATATTTACAAATGGGACTGATCTGACATTAAGATGGTTTAATTCTTTACAAAAGCCTTAGATTTTGCAACATTTTGTGGAGTTTCTTTTTAGTTAGTTCCTTATAAAACAGTATTACAGTATTTTCTTTTGACTTTTTGTGTCTTTGCTGCTATTTTGTATAGAACTTTGACTGTAAAATGTAACTTTATTGGAGAAATCCCATCTTCAACCCTTTAAATGTTCTTGTACAGGTTAATGACGACCTTGCTTCTTCTGTTTTATTGGTATTTTAAGTGAAACTAACCATTTCTGCTGCTCCGGTGCAAATCATTTGAATTTTCGGACGATTTTAGTGCCAGATTTTCTAAACGATGCCAACAGCTTTGTCCTAAACATCTTTGAAGCACTTTTGCCACAATTTCTACCTGTAATTTATCAGTCAAGATCAAATTAAGGTTTTAAAATGTTATATTTTTTTCCGAATGAATGAATGAGCGCGTGAGAATTTAACTAAATGTATTATTTGTGTCATTTTTGAAGGTCCTATATTGTGCGCTGTTGAGGCTTTTAAAAATGTTTGGTTTGGAATTTCACATTTTATGCCATGAAATATTGTATTTTTAAGTCATTTATCTTTTCTTTCTGAGAATATGAAATGGCCGGATGTTATTGCTTTACTTTATATGTATTTCATTTATCAACCACAGGTGTTTTTTGTTGTAGCAGTGACGCGCCTCTCCACAGATCTGACCTGTAAATTGGCCTGGTCGCTTCACCTGCTCGTCGTCATGAGTTTAATGCCAAACTGAAACATTTGTCTAAAATCCAACCAGGCACGTGATCACCAGCCAGAAACTTACATTTTAACATTTCTTTACGTTATCTCCTATTTTATGTGTAAAATCAGTCAAATTTTATTCAAAGTTCAAATACACAATCACAATACCAGAAATAAGAGCACAAATTACAAAAAAGTCTCTTTATGTAGAGGAGAACAGCAATGAAGGAACTTCCCACTCATCCTCTGATGCAGCTAAAGCAGTTTTGAGAGGCAAAATGATTGCCGTCATCTCTACACAGTCATTCTAATGTTTCAATACATACAATATCCCTTAGTTTATATTGGCTAAATCTTTAAAACTATCATTTGGTTCAAAACATGCCACGTTATTAGCCTTTTTTGAACTGGTGGAAGATTTAGAACGATGCAAAACACAACTCTGGGCATGTTTTTTTGGGGAGAAAACATTGATTAAAGCGTGTGAAAAGTCCAGTTTGCATAATATAGGACCTTAAACATGGACTTGAGGCTTTTGGAGTGCCATGCTGTGGACTTCTGTACGTATGACTGTACATAATATCTCTTTATGGGTGTTCTTAATTTTAATTTAACATGTGGTTCAATGCGACGTTGTAAAAATGGGTGTTGTCGTGTTCTTTTGTCCCCAGCTCTCGCTCTTTCTCCGTTTACCGCAGTGACGGCGGAGCTGAGGCGACCCAATGTATAGTGCCTTGGTTTTTGTGTACAGTTTCTACAGAAATTTGAGTCCGCGTTTGTAAAGACCTTCTGGTGAGTCTCAAGAAAATAGTGAATAAAACATGCTCAAGTCAAACATGGCTCTGGTGTTTGGAGTGACGTTTTGAGGAAATTCTACTTCTCAGATTAGTTTTCAGACACTTTGTACAGCGTAATAGTCTCCTAATTCAGTAGAAGTGTCTGTTCCTCTTCCCACTGAGTAAATCTAGTTTCCCTCGCTCAGACTTGTCTCCTCCGCGCATGGACTCTGCTCTCTCCTGTCTGGCCTGACCTAAACCAATGAAATGTCAGGAAAGTCTTTAAAGTGCCTATGACAGGCTTTAACGATGTTCTAATTTTGACTATGTTTGGTGTATTTGTACCTGTTGTACATATAAATGATAGTTTTACACCGATCGAGCAGGTATTTGTGGAGAAAACGTTGAAAAATCTGTTTAAAATTGCAGGAAGTGACATCACAATAGGTACACTGTTTATGCGTGATTAACACTAAAGACTCTGAACCTGAATTCAACAAAATAAAGTCGTTCTCATATTTTCATTTGTCAAATTGAAACAAAATGGCGACATTAGATGAGTTTTGGCCCGGTGGTTGCTGGGTAATTTCCCACTGTGATGTCATCAATTACAAACAGGAAGTGAAATTCTAAACCTAAAAAATGAGCTATTCTGTGAATAACATTTCAAGATCTTTTTAGCCAAATTCAAAACATACAAAACTTAACTGCATTTTAGTCCAATGAGTCGTCCGACCTGTAGGGGGCACTTTAACTCTGCTGCTGAT